>BJBW01018048.1:2970-19355 GCA_004320125.1 Scolopax mira | reverse complement strand
AGATGTTAAGTGTATAACATGCATCCAAAGTTCAACCTGAGAATTTGGGTTTGGATTTCTGCAGGACAAGGCCCTTGTGGAGTTCCAGAGACAACTGGGGCTTTGTTCTTTCTGATCTGGGTATAAATCCCTTGTAAGCCCCACAGACTCTCTTGGACCCCTCCAGCTGCCAAAAGTAGGTTTAAGCCAAGATTTAGAAAAACTTTCATACCTACGTTTAATTTATACCCAGATTTCCCATCTAGAAGCCAAACTTCTCATGATGTGGAATAGCTAAAGAACTTTTGTTGCACCTGAGGAGCCTTTCCAGACTCTCCAAGGGCCTCTAAGCACCTTTCTGTGCACCCTAGGGGCCTTTGAGTGCCTTTATGTGAAAGCCTCAAGCACCTCGGAGTGCCTTTCCGTGTGTCCCAGAGGCCTTGGAGGGCAATCTGTGCATCCAAGAGGGATCTGGATGCATTTTGTTGTGCCAATAGAGCCTCCAAGTGCCTTTCTGTGTGGCTCAGAGTCATCCTAGTACATTCCAGTGACATCTCCATGGCTCCCTGTGCCTTTCTGTGTTCTCCAGGGGCCGTGATATGGTTTTCTGTGCACCCAGGGATCTCTGCATATGTTTTGGTGCATCCTTGAGGCTTCCACGTGCCTTTCTTTGTGGTATAGGCATTTTCCAAGGTCCCTTCTCTTCATATCAGCCCTTCCCATTGCCTCCTTTGTGTTCCCAAGACCTCCAAATGATGTTCATCTAGACTCATGAGCCTCCTTGGGCCTTTCGGTGTTCCCCAGGGTCCACCATGTAGATCTCAGTGAGAACTTTGGGTCTCTAAGTGCCTTCTGGTACACGTCAGGGACATCCCATTCTGTGCAACCCTGAGGCCTCTGAAGGCCCTTCTTTGCACCCCATGGACCCCTGAATCCCTTTCTTTGCTCCTCTGAGTGCCTTTCTGTGCACCTCAGTGGCCCTGAGAGCCTTTCTGTGTGACCCAGGATCCTCACTCAGCATTTCCTAGGACAAGGTTCTTGAATAGGTAGTCCCAAGCGCTTCCTGTGTTTGAAGACACATCAGGCACGCAGCAAATCAATTACAACAGCTTGAGACTGACACAGGAGCTGGCTCTGGGTGTTTGCTTCACAGCTCGGTGGTGTTCTCCCCTTTTTTAACAGCTCGGTGTTGTTCTCCCCTTTTTTAAAGCTGGCCAGGTTTTGTCTTTAAGCTGTGGGATTTTTCTCTGTTATAGTCAACTTTGTTCAGTTAAAGTGAACTAAATATTTCTGGGAACACTTAAGTACTTCCAGGAAGTAGTTAACTAACCAACCTCTGTAGTCCATAAGCACACCTTAGTTTAATAAGTCAACAGTTACGGGAGATTATTGCACAATTTTGTGCTGTTGGTGCTGAGTCTGCATGTCTCACAGCAGCTTGTTCTGTATCTCACATTGTGTTACTTTTTATTCCCATAGCTTAAATACATATATTTTTGTGAAAATGAGTTTTGAAAATTAACTGGTAGTGGCATCTAGTAGAGAAGGGTATTTCAAATATCAGACATGCTCCAGAAATACACATTCTTTGATTCTTTGTGTCTTATTTGTTACTCCAGTTGGTGGGGCTGGTCATCTTGGAAGTTGAACCCTAGGTCCCATTCTCTGTAGTTTTGTAAAAATCTAAACTGAAACCTAAAATCTGACTTTAATATAAAAACCACTGCTGAATGTAGTTGTTTGAGCATTGATAATTCAGCGCTGTCATTTCGATAGACGATGTAAAAAGTGAGACGTTCAAATACAGTATTTTGTATTAACATTGCTCTTGGTGTTACACGTTACACAGCATGTTAAGGACTTCGTATCCTCTCCAGCAGCCATCAAAATGGAGGTTCATCTTTAAGCACATGAACGCTGTCACTGAATGCACATGTAAAGGGTGTAAATGTTTTGCTGGATTGGAGCCAGGGACTCAACATCTCACAATAGTAACCTCTCTTGGGAAGAGGGAGGATCTACAAGGAAAAATCTCCTGACTCCCTGGGGCCCAGGTTAAGGACACCACCAGGAAACTTACTAGCCTGGTAATGGAAACCTTCGGAGATTACCTTGTCCAACACCCCTGCCAAAGCAGGTTCACTTAGAGGAGGCTAGACATGAATACATCCAGGCAGGTCTCTTCTTCCAGAGAAGAAGACTCCACGAGCTCTCTGGGCAGCCTGTTCCAGTGCTCTGGCACCCTTAAAGAAGATTTTTCCTCATGTTGAGATGGAATTTCCTGTGTTCTAGTTTGTGCCCATTGCCCCTTGTCCTGTCACCAGGCACGACCGAAAAGAGTCTGGCCCCATCTTCTTGACACTTGCTCTTTAGATATTTATAAGCATTGATAAGATCACCTCTCGATCTTCTCCAGGCTAAACAGACCCAGGTCTCTCAGCCTTTCCTCATATGATAGGTCCTCCATTCCTTGATCATCTTTATAGCCCTCTGCTGGACTCTCTCTAGAAGTTCTCTGTTCTTCTTGAACTGGAGAGCCAGAACTGGACACAGTACTCCAAATGCAGCCTCACCATGGCAGAGTAGAGTGCAAGGATGACCTCCCTTGACCTGCTGGACATGCTTTTTTTAATGCACCCCAGGAGACCATTGGCCTTCATGGCCACAAGGGCACATTGCTAGCTCATGGTTAACTTTTTGTCCACCAGGCCTCCAAGGTCTCTCTCTGCAGAGCTGCTTTCCAGCAGGTCAGTCCCTAACCTATATTGATGCATGGGGTTATTCCTCCCCAGGTGCAGAACCCTACACTTGCCTTTGTTGTACTTCGTTAGGTTCCTCTCTGTCCGACTCTCCAGCCTGTCCAGGTCTTGCTGTATAGCAGCACAGCCTTCTGGTGTGTCAGCCACCCCTCCCAGTTTTGTATCATTAGCAAATTTGCTGAGGGTACACTCTGTCTCCTCATCCAGGTCACTGATGATTATATTGAGCGAGACTGGACCCAGTACTTACCCCTGGGGAACATTGCTAGTCACAGGCCTCCAACTGGACTCTGTGCCATTGATCACAACTCTTTGAGCTCTGCCACTCAGCCAGTTCTCGGTCCACCTCTCTGTCCACTCATCTAACTCACACTTCCTAAGCTTACCTATGAGGATGTTATGGGAGGCTGTATTAAAAGCCTTGCTGAAGTCAAAGTAGATAACATCCACTGCTCTCCCCTCATCCACCCAGTCAGTCATTCCATCATAGAAGGCTATCAGATTGGTCAAGCACAATTTCCCCTTGGTGGATCCATATTGATTTCTCCCAATAACCTTCTTTTCCTCTATATGCTTAGAGATGATAACAGGATGAACTGTTCCATCACCAGGGATGAAAGTGAGGCTGACTGGCCTGTAATTTCTTGGATCATCCTTCTTGCCTTTTTGAAGACATTAGCTTTCCACCAGTCCTCAGGCATCTCTCCTGTTCTCCATGACCTTTCAAAGATAACAGAAAAAGGCTTCATAATAATATCTGCCAACTCTCTCAGCACTCATGGGTGCATCCCACCAGGGCCCATGGATTTGTGGGTGTCAAATGCACCGTTGCTGTCTACATCAAGAAAGGGATAGACTGTGAAGAGCTGTCTCTGAAGAATAGTCATGAGCAGGTTTAAAGCTTATAGGTAAGAATTAGAGACCAAGGCAACAAAGGGAACCTTGTAGTTGGTTCTACTATAGGCCATCTGATCAAGGAGAGCCTATTGACAAAGCCTTCTTACTCCAGTCACATGCTTGCAGGTTCTTGTCCTGCTGGGGCACTTCAACCACCCCCACATCTGCTTGAAAAGTAGCATGGTGAGCTGTGGGCAATCTGTGAGACTTCTGGAATGCATTCAGCAGACATAGGTCATAGGTAGCAGACAGCCCTATGAGAGGGGATGCTATACCAGAACTGTTGGTCACCAATGCAAGTGAGATCGGAGGCAGCCTGGGCTGCAGTGATCATACACTAGTGGAGTTCACAGTCCTGAGAGATATGGGTCAGGGGAATTCAGGATCCTGAATTTTAGGAAAGCAAAATTCCTACCCTTCAAGGAGATAGTCAGTAGAACTCCCTGGGAAACTGCCCTCAGGAGCAAGGAAGCAGAACAAGTGATCTGCCTGGGCAACCAGGTGACCCGGCCCCGTCAGCACAGGTTTAAGAAAGGCAGGTCCTACTTGACTAACTTGATCTCCTTCTATGACAAAGTGACCACTTACTGGACAAGGGAAAGGCTATGGATATGATCTTCTTAGATTTTAGTGAAGCTTTTGACACCTTTTCCCACAGCATTCTTGTGTAGAAACTGGTTGCTCATGGCTTGGATGGGCATACGCTTTGCTAGGCTGGATGGATGGGCGCAAAGCATCGCAGTGAATGGAGTTAAATCCAGATGGTGGCCAGTCACAAGCGTTGCTCCCCAGGGCTCAGTATTGGGGCCTGTTCTCTTTAATATCTTTATCAACAATCTAGATAAGGGGATTGAGTGCACCCTCAATAAGTTTACAGACAACACCAAGTTAGGCTAAAGTGTTGATCTGCTCGAGGGTAGAAAGGCATTGGGCCAAGGCCAATTGTATGAGGTTCAACAAGGCCAAGTGCTGGGTCCTGCACTTGAGTCACAACTCCATGCAGCACTACAAGCTTGGGGATGAGTGGCTGGAGAGCTGTCTGGTGGAAAAGGACCTGGGTGTACTGGTTAAAAGCCATCTGAATATGAGCCAGCAGTGTGCCCAGGTGGCCAAGAAGAATAACAGTATCCTGCCTTTTATCAAAAATAGCATGGTGAGCAGGACTAGAAAAGTGACTGTCCCACTGTACTCGGCACTGGTGAGGCTGCACACTAAGTACTGTATTCAGTTTTGGGTCTATCACTACAAGAAGGACCTTGAGGTGCTGGAGTGTGTTCAGAAAAGGGCAACAAAGCTGGTGAGGGATCTGGAGCACAAGTTTTCTGAGGAACAGCTGAGGGAACTGGGAGTGTGGAGACACTCAGGGGTGACATTATTGCTCTCTACAGCTACCTGAAAGGAGGTTGTAGCGAGGTGGGAGTTGGCTCTTCTCCTAAGTAACAGGAGATAAGACAAGAGGAAACAGGCGCAAGTTGCATCAGGGGAGGTTTAGATTAAATATAAGGAAACATTTCTTCACTGAAAGGGTTGTTGGGCATTGGAACAGGCTGTCCAGAGAAGTGGTTGAGTCTCCGTTCCCTGGAGATGTTTAAAAGATTTGTAAGTGTAGTACTGTGGGATATGGTTTAGTGGTAACTTGGCAGTGCTAGATTGACAGTTGGACTTGATGATCTTAAAGGTCTTTTACAGACAAAATGATTCTATGATTCTGTTATTCTATGATTCTAGAACAGAGCTGGCAAATCTTTAAGGACAATTTCCATAAAGCACAAGAGCTCTTGATCCCCAAGTGTAAGAAATCAGGAAAGGAAGACAAGACACAGGCATGGCTGAGTTTTCCGACCTGCTGGTTGAACTAAAGGGTAGGAAGGAAATGCACAGGCAGTGGAAGCAATTATTTTACCATTCAGTTATTTTACCAACCAAGCATCTTGCTTGGTTTTCTTTTTCTTTTGACTTATAATAGCAACTTGACCAGTTGCTACACCACTTCCACCATGTCTGATTAGTATTTGGTGGGATTCTGCTGAACAAGACCCGATTGAGTCACACTCATACACTTTGTCTGTCTGCAGGCTGGAGTGTAAACACCAGAGTAGTTGATAGTGTCCTAGCACCAGTATTTACAGAGAGAAATAAATAAGTTGCTAAACGTCAAACCATATATCTTGTCCAGTTCAAGAGTCCATTTTGGGTAAGGGTGCCAAGTGTTTTTGTGCCTGTGGCCTTCTTTTGAAAGGACAGGCTGTTTGAGAAAGACTCTCTCCCTCTATTTGTTCCCACCATTTGTTTTTAAAAGCATACTCAAAGGTCTCTGCTGTCTCTTGACAGCAGCAAGAATGTCTGGGAGAGAGGGGCAGGAATGAAGAGCACACCTAAATTTCCCCAGTAAAGTCAGGTTATATGTATGATATTTACCAAACACATACACTGATGTATAATTACTACCTGCACTTGTACATGCCATATACAGTTCTTAACAGGCCTGGTTCAGGTAGGGAGTGTGGACAACTGACAGCACCGTACACATGAAGCTCTAGGCAAGGACATTTTTGGTGGTAAATGGCCCTCCATGGAATACTGGCATCTCATTACATCAGGGGGTGACATCTCCATTTGGAGGCTGCAGGTACAATGTGGGAAGGTCAATCATGAGCTCACAGGGCTAGTAACATTATCAGTCACTGGATATTACAGGAAGATTATGAAGGTATGTACCCTCTGAAAAAAACAAAGATTGTGCAAGACCAACTGTGCTGCATTATTGTTATTAGAGCTGCTGGAAAGTAGTAATGGATACAGCCAGGAGCCCTTCTGCAAAACTAGTGATGAAAGGAGGTGAGTGATGTTAGCTAATCTCCAAACAGTCCAATCATATTTGCATTATTATTCATGCATTTTTCACAGAAAGCCCAGAAAAAAGGTGCACTTTTCTCTTTGGAAGTCATATCCAGCTCAAAACCCATGAGAGGGGTGAGAATGGCAAATATCTATGAGCAGCCTGCAATGTGTGGGAGTTTTTATGAAGATAAAACCAACTAACCAACCAACGAACAAAAAAAAATCCTTAAACTTTCAAAGGTGCTAAATAGAAATACCCTCTGAAAAATTATGAGAGCAGAATAACTGCATATAGCTCATTTCTCAATGCAGTAATTAAAAACTGTTTAAACACATTTCATGCTAGGTTTTCACAAGAACATTGACCTCCATGTAAGTAATCTTATGCTCCTCTGAAAATTATAAAATAACAAAAAATCAGTCACAAAAATTATAGGATGAAAAAACGAAACCATAATTTCCTTCCTGTCTCCAAGCAGAAGAGCTAAAATACCTTCTCAGCTTTAAAACAGTCCAGAAATAATTGGACAATTTAAGATCGCTGCGTCTTTTATTCAAGTGCTGCGGTGTAAGTCTCAGCTGCTTCAAAGGCAAGTAAAGGAAGTTTCACAATGAGAAAAATGTGCAATCTATGCCTTGTGAGTGCCTCTTCCCAGTAATGTTGGATTAAATTCCAAAGCATAGATTTTCCAAGGGCATTTATTTTTTTCTTTATTTTTAGCAATAGCCACACGAGGGCAGTAAGCCCCATTTTTCTACTGAAGGAAGTATTTTTTTTCTTTGGGGTTTTGAACCTGTTGCACAAAGTTCACTAACATAAGCACCTGATATTTGCACACTAAGGACCTAATGTGAGACAGTGCAGTACCTCACCAAGTTTTCAAAATGAATCAAATTCAGGATTCATAAAAATAAGAACATTAATTAGCAATGTATTATTATTGCCTTTCCAAAACAGCGTTATTCTAGAGCATGTTATTTTTCCACATGCACTCTTTCTACAAAGTCGTTTTCATGTATTTGTTTCTAGAACCAAAATCTGCCTGCATCAAGTTCATGGTTCAAATCATATCAGCTTCCTAGAAAAGCCACATAAAGTCACTGCCAGTGTCATTAACACTTCGCTACAAACATTAAGCCTGCATTAAGATATCCTGAGAAACAATGTTCTACTATTTTCATGGGCTTTGGTAGAAAGCAGTACTTCATTGTATTCTGTGATGTTTCACAATATTGCTTTTCCCCACTATTCTTCATTTTAAATCATTCAGAGAAGTATGGTCTTTGAAGGAGAAGTGCAATTTCAGTCCCTCCTCAGACCAACTCAATTTCTTCTATATTGTCTATGTAGAACAACAGTGAGACTTCTCAGCCCTGTATGCCTATAAGGCTCTATATGCCCTATAACTCCATGCAATTATAGCATTCTTATCTTAGCTATTTTCCCCTTGATCCTTCTATTCCTTCATTAAACTGCAGGAACATAGTTATGTGTGGTGGAATTCTAGTCATACAGCAAGTCATCTGTGTGATTCTGAAACTCATTAGCTTCCCAGGCACAAACACAGACTAGACTTACTCTTACAATGAGCGTGTAAAGCTCCAGCACACAGAACGTGGAGCTTTGTCATTGTCATTCCCTGGCTGACAATGTTTGGAAAAGCAGCCCGGCAGATATGGCTTACCTAGGAAGCTACCCTGACTACAGGTTAGTAAATAGCACACAGAGCCACGTATATTCTATTTCTTCAGGTCCTGGAAAACTTGTTTGCAAAACATGTTGATGATCTGTGTTTCCAGACACCTTTCCTTATCTGTTCTCTGCTCTTTATGGGGTTTTGAGTTGTGCTTTAGATACGCACGGGTAGAATTTGTGCTTAGTGTGCGACCACAAAACTGAGCAGAATTACACTGAATTGAACTATTTGGTCAAAAATAGGGACAAAGTTCACAGGATGCTTACGTCACTTCAAAGAGTCAGCCAAACAGCACAAAAGTACTTGGTTTACTTTCTGCTGCCCTGTCTTGGTAGGAGCTGAAGTTAATGTTGATAAATAGGTTAGTCAAACATTTTGCTTTCTGTAACAATTTTTATTACTTATTAGGATGGTTTGATAAACATGAGGTCATTAAACATGGCTAAATACTTCAATATCTCCAGAAACTGAAAAATATTATTGTGCTTTTCTTAGCTATTTACCCACAGAGCCAATCTTTCACCTGCTTATAGTTAGGTGAAGAGTACCACAAACTTCACTGCCTCCTGCACAAAGTCTAAATCACTTTTTCCAGACTTGCTTTGCTTTTATATATGGAGATGATACGTTGATGCACTCAGGAAATATTAAATTATAAAAACATAAAGGCAATACATTTTGCCAAATAAGTGATGAAGAAAGAGAAATGTGACAAATTGTGTGTTCTGGAGGGGGCTTCCTCATGTAGGGAGCAGAATAAATATAAGCAGTAGAACAGAAGACTACAGAATAAAACAACCCCCAAACTAACCTACAAATCTGGCAATTCTCTGGCCTTTAAGCAGAGTAAGGCCTTAGTGATGAAAACTGGCCATTGACTTTGTCAGTGTTGGTGTCAGTTTCTGATGGGGGAAAAAAAAGGCCAAAAAACTTTTGTTTGAGATGATGGAAGATTTGGGCTTCCAATTTAAACATTTATGAGCTATAACCAAGACCCTGGTTTCGCAGCTACAGCTTTGACCATTATAATTAAGATTATCTGTTGTAACACTATATTTAAAGTGCGTTATTGGACAATCTGCTAACTAGTTCATCACACTATGCTGCTTCCCTCTTGGAGAACCAGGGCTGTTCAGAATGTTCCCCCTGCTTCATAGCTGTTTTAGGCTGCTGTGGAATCTCAGTGTGAGTGCTGCCATTTTGGGTACTATTTGTGAGCATCTGGTACTGCTTTCACAGCCGTGCTACCTCCTTCACCCCCCGCAATGATCCTAGAGGCCACTTGAGAGGTTATGGCAAGGTTAAAAGCACATTTCCTCTCTTTCCAGTAAGGACACAAGGAGATTCAAAGTGTCAGCAGGGCCAGCAAAGGCAGCAGGGCGCAACAGGAGTGGAAAGGGAGGAAAGTGAATGTCAGAATCCTGCAACAGAATTCATATAGGCAGAGTGAGGAACTAAAATACCTTTATGCAAAGGTTAGCATCATGAATCCACAAAGGAGCTATGGTATTTGTTGCCACAACAAGCACATAAGTGTGCCAAAGTATCTGACAACGAATATGCTGAGTGTGATCAGCAAGGTTCAACAAGGCCAAGTGCTGGGTCCTGCACTTGGGTCACAACAACCCCAGGCAGCAGAGTGGCTGGAGAGCTGCCTGGCAGAAAACGACCTGTGGGGTGTTTTGGTTGACTGTCGGGTGAACATGAGGCAGCAGTGTGCCCAGGTGGCCAAGAAGGCCAACAGCATCCTGGCCTCTATCAGGAACAGTGTGGTGAGTAGGACTTGGGAGGTGATCATCCCCCTGTACTCAGCACTTGCGAGCACACACCACCTCGAGTACTGTGCCCAGATTTGGGCCCCCTACCACAAAAAAGACATTCAGATGCTTGAGTGGGTCCAGGAAGAGCAACAAAGCTGGTGAGGGGTGTGAAGCACAAGCCTTATAAGGAGAGGCTGAGGAAGCTGGGGTTGTTCAGCCTAGAGAAAAGGAGGCTGAGGGGAGACCTTATCACTCTCTACAACTACCTGAAAGGAGGTTGTAGAGAGGTGGGGGTCGGTCTCTTCTCCTAAGTAACAGGCAATAGGACAAGAGGAAATGGCCTCAAGCAGCACCAGAGAGGTTTAGACTAGATAATAGGAATATTTTTTGCACTGAAAAGGTTATTGAGCATTAGAACAGGCTGCCTAGAGAAGCAGTTGAGTCACCATCCCTGGTGGTATTTAAAAGATAGGTAAATATATATAAACCCTGCTTAGAGACAGGGTTTAATGACGGTTTTTACAAGTATTAGGTTGATGGTTGGACTAGATGATATTAAAGGATCTTTCCAACCAAGACAATTCTCTGATTCTCTGATTCTATGATTAGGTGCCGAGTGTGTGGAGGTTGAGGCCTGGCAGTCATGGCAAGGACAACACACAGAGCATCATGCCACAATGGACCCATCCCCAGCAACAGCCCACACACCACTGCTGCAGGTGAGGAGCTGCATCAGTAACCTGGATGTGCAGTGTAACTGTGCAGGCAGATTTTAAACTGCTTTTCTTCCCTTGTAAACATTGTCCACGACCAAGCTGCCTTGCACCTGCTTTCTCAGGTCCTGCTCCAATTTCTTGAAGATTTCTCCCTCTTCTTACCTACTCAGCACTCTGCTTCCCTGGAGTTGGTGACACTACAGAAGTTAAAGGAAGCAGATTGCACATAAATTATGCTTTATTATGGTGGGAGATAAAGAAAGATAAGAAAATTCAATAGAAAAAGTACAAAGGTAGCTTTTAATCATGTGTGTGCACTCAGATCTGACTGAAGATGAGACTTGCACATGCTGCACGTCTACAGAGCCTAAAAATCTCTTCATTATGGATTTTACTTCTGAAACAAAGTCTATGGAATTGAGCTCATATTGCAGCCTGTTTATGGAAATCTACTGGTGCAATAAGAGAGCAACTACAGCACAGATAGGTTTTACTTTGTCATGAACATTATAATGAAACGAGCTCTCTTTCAGGACTTTGCATAGTTAGAATATCCTTTTCTTCCCTAAAACAGTGGTTGGGGAACAGTCTTTGTAAGATCTGTGGATCTTAGTTTGATCGCTGTGACTATGGTGTTCAATAGAGGATCCTTTATCTGGCTTAGTTTGGAAATAGGTATAGCACTGGTGTTAGATGCCAAGAGAACCTTGATGGGGGCAGGGTTGATCTCATCCAAATTTCCTGTATTTTCTGGGATGTATTCTGAAATATAGAGAAAAGAATCACAAAGCACTAAGCAGGAGGAAAGAATATGTCCTCACATAGCTGTGCTTGCCACTACAAGCATATCTGAGTAAGCATGAC
This sequence comes from Scolopax mira, assembly GCA_004320125.1. Taxonomy (NCBI): domain Eukaryota; kingdom Metazoa; phylum Chordata; class Aves; order Charadriiformes; family Scolopacidae; genus Scolopax; species Scolopax mira. Next base: position 7,842 of record BJBW01018048.1, on the reverse strand, counting down.
AATTAATAAGGAAAATTAAAATAATGAAGTGTGGATGTGCTTCAGTCACCTATGGATGAACTGCTGGCATTTGAAGGGAAAAGACTACACTGACATAGCAATGCTACATGCCAGACAGCACTCCTGGAGAGTGTTGTGATGCTTTGGGGATTTATTTTATTTGTTTAAAATCTGTCATGAAAATGGAAGGAGAATCTTTTAATCCACTGATCTGGAGGCATGTAGTCTTTTCCTGTGTATTTTTTCATTCTGTCTAAAACAGCAAAATCACATGAAGTAAAGGGAAGCTCCTTCTCCTTACCCCCGACCTGCACAGACCAGATTCTGTATGGCCTTCCATGTGCTCTGTTTATCTTGAATGATTAACACCATTGAGGAACTCGTGCTTTGTCCCTGAAGTAGTGTAGCAAGGAAATGAACTCACTGCCTTTGCTTTAGGCTTGGTGAATAAACAGCAGTTCAATCTATGGACACAGTCGGAGAATTACTGTAAGGAACATAATTGGTACACTAGAAATCAAGCAAATAGTTACAAATAATACCATTGTCCTTGCAGACCTGTATGGGTAGCAAACAAACAGTTCTGCTTTCACCCAGAAGATGGCAGTAGGAAACAGTACATACACTATCTGTCGCTCGATGAGCAAAAAAATCTGCAGTACAAACCCCTTCAGTTATGCCTCGCCTTTGAAACTGCTAAGGGAAACTATGCTATCAGTTTGTGAGCAAATGTTAGTCTGAATGACACATTTTCTACTGGCAGTGGATTATTTTACGTATTTTACAATGGACATTGCAGTGTCTTCCAAAAAGACAGATACTTCACTCTGAACAACCAACCTCTAAATAACCTTTCAAATAATCTCTAAGTAAAACTCTACTTTTTGCTAGAAATGATGCTGTGTATTTTCAGGCCAGAGAGTTTTCTTTATCAAAGTTTTGCAGAGTTAGGGAGTGTCACAAACACAATCACTATTAGGTTGCAACATTCACTGTGGCTTTTTCTAATATACAGTGACCTTCGGTATTGTTGTTTTGACTTGTTCCCTTACCTTAGAAAACTTCTAGCTGCGTACTTTCCTTTCAAAGCTTGGCCAGGCTCCATTTTGCTACTGTTAACATAACCTCAGGTACACGCGGTGAGTCTTGTAAGTAATGTCCTTCATACCTGGGATGTCATCCACCTTCTCACATCCAGGATGGTATCAGGAGACCCGTATTCCTCACCCAGCATGACTGTAAAGGACAAAGCCAGAAGTCATAAACATGCAAAGTAAGAGAAGTGAATCGCCATAAGAGAAATGAAAACCTGTGTGTGGGACAGATCTTTCCCTTGCTGTGCATGTTCATAACAAATAGTCTCTTAACATGTTTTTTCTGAGAGCAGGATTCCCTACAAGCTTGCCTGGAAGGACCATCTCATCTATATGCCACAGCAGTACTACTCATATTGCTCTTACTGATCAAAATTCATTAATAATAACTTGGAGAGACAGTGAATTGCTTGGAACATGGTGTTTTGGGTATGCAGATGTTACTAAATTTCTTTTGGACTCTTCTGCCACAGATGCTCAGGCACTTCTAGAAAATCTCAATGGGGTCTACCCATGGTTACTTGACTATAAATTTAGCTTTTCCCGAAAAACTTGCTTAGGTACTTGCTAAGTTTATGGACATTTTAGTCAGCAGCATACTAGACCTATACCTATCCGTTTCTCAATGGACATTGATTAGTGCTTGTGTTCACTTGGTCCCCTCGTCATCTCTTTGGTGGTAATGTTATAATAGGTAAGATTATCTCAGGTGTACAAAACAGTAATACCGGACACTGGGAGCATAACCCAAGCCATGGAGAATTCTTGCATCAGATCTGGGGAAGTCAGGCGGGTTTCATCACCTGAAAAATTGTCATGGTGTCATTTCTTAAGCAACAATATATTGCTTACTGGTTAAATGGCACAAGTGTTTATAAGGAGGCTGTAAAGTCTAGCTAGTTTCACAGAGCACTGGAAAGGTACACTTGTTTTATTTCGATTTATAAGCTCTAAGCAAAACCTGTGACATATTCTCAGTGATCATTTTGCAATTCCTTCATCAATGAATTAAAAACAAAATGCTTGTCCACAGCAAAATGAATACACTAAAAGTGAACAATCAGTTTGAAAAATTATGCTGTTTAGGAGAAGAGGGACATATTTATTTTCCCAAAACATCTTTCTGCTGTTGCAATTACAGACACACACCATATGTTGTTCTCTGCTAGGTCTGATAACTCTGTTGACAAGTCCGTTGTCAAGTGAGGTTAGTAGTATCCATTTTATCTGGTTAAAAAACACAGGGCAAGACATGGCAACTCACTCTGTTCTGTTTCAATATCTGTTAATTGTTACTGTATCTTCATGAGGAAATATTTAAGAATGGATAAAGATCAAGCCAGATCAAAGTCTGAGACATTACTGTGATGGAAGGGCTTGGTGTTACTCAGTGTAACAACAGTGGCTGAGATGGCTGACTCATAACAATAAGGGCTTGGGACACAGGAGTAGTCTGCAACATGTAAGAAAAGGAGGATGTGGCAAGGCATGGGCCAGTAATGAGCACTATATAGTTTCGCAGCTTTTTGTTCTTGACAAAAAAAATCCTATACCCTTTTGGACACTGCATTTTATAAGGACCTTCACTTCCTACATCATCTCATGGCAATGTAAATGTGTGCACATGTGTATATGTGTATGTTATCGGTGCCCTGAGGATACCCTCCCTCCTGGTCTTCTGGCTGCCAGACATCTGGGCCTGATTAGACACAGGGGGCAAGTGTCTGGCCTTGAAAACAGCCACTGGAAGAAGCTGTGCTGCAAGGCTCCAATGGGGCTCCCAACTTTGCTTGGGAGTAGCTTTTAAGATGACTACAGTTGCAGTCACGAGAGGCAGAATAACTTTACATCCTTAGCTGAAGAAATGTGTTTAGCAGAGGCGATAGAGCACTTCAGCAATCAAAGAACAGTTGTCTAGGTTGGAAGGTGTTGCTTAAGGCCATTTCCTCTTGTCCTATTGCCTGTTATTTAGGAGAAGAGACCGACCCTCACCTCTCTACAACCTCCTTTCAGGTAGTTGTAGAGAGTGATAAGGCCTCCCCTCAGCCTCTTTTTCTCCAGACTGAACAACCCTAGTTCCCTCATCTGCTCCTCATAAGGCTTGTTCTCCAGACCCCTCACCAGCTTTGTTGCTCTTCTCTGGCCCCACTCTAGCACCTGAATGTCTTTCTTGTGGTAAGGGACCCAAAACTGGACACAGAACTCAATGCATGTTGCCATAATAAAAGACGCACAATGTTCTGATTAGGGATGGTCTCACAGAAGTATCTAACTTGCTCCTTGTGGGGTAGAGTGAATAGAGCCTGTCCTAGGTGTCAGCATCAGGCCCGCTGGGAACAAGTCACAGGATTATCTGTAAGGTTTATATTAGCCATCTAAACAGAACTAAGTCAGGTTTGGCTAAGATGCAATCATTGCAGCTTCAGGTAATGCAATATTTTTCATGCCTTTACTAAGGTTAGCTGCAGGGGGTTTAGAGTCACGCAAACACCCTACCTTGATGTTCCTTAATTCATGACAGCTTGCACAATTAATTTGAAGAACAAATTAATTAATGCCAATATCTGTTCGCAGCTGAGTGATGCCTTCCTGATTACTACATAGATGAAAATGTTGACTGGGGACTGTGATATGTACAAAATTCCTGGTAAAATGAGTGAAAGCAGATTTAGTTTATTTTTCTAATATTTCAAATGTAAAAGGCACCTGGAAGATAGAAAAAGAAAGACCTAAAGATATTTTAGGTTTCTTCTGTGCATAATGAAAAACACACAGATGATTTTTTTTTCTTTTTAAGCTTAATTACCTTATTGCAACTGTCAAAATAACATTCCTAACTCCTATCACTAAAATATGTAGATATAAATGCTGTTCAATCTGGGGGTGTAGCTCGGTTTGTAGTTGTTTATTCTTTTGTTTTCTTTCTCCCCCTCCTAATATTAATAGATCTAAATCCATCTTCTTTCTCTCCTCCTCCTCTTTGCTTTCTTCAAAGCTTTGTGTTTTCTTCTGAAAGATTAACATCTTAAAATTGCATCATTAGGCACAGAACACTAGAAGAGAGAATTCTGATGAGAGGTGGGTGGTTTTTGTTTTTTTTTTCATTGGCATTGCATGATCTTAAGGGTAAGGGAGAGGCTTAGTGTGTAGTGTCCGTGCTTCTGGATTTGGTCATATGTTTGTGTGCTTCGGAGCCTTCAGCCACATCCTGGAAATTGCAGCAGGCAGGAGTGCGTGGCTGGGTGGGGCTGCCCACAAGGGAAAAATATAGGAATCACAACTCGTACCAATTCAAAAAAAGAGACTTCATACTGATACCACTGGCAGGCCATGACCACTTTTGGGGACGGAGCAGTCTTCCTGCTGTTATCACACCGAAATCAAACAGAGCATCAAAGATTCAAGCTCTGATCTCTTGAAAGTGACCGGCCCATCACAAATTTTGAATGTACTCATTTGAAATTAGTACTTTTATGAGTCGCAGGGCCACTCTGCCCTAAGACTGACACATATGCTTTTGTTAGGATTACGTTCATGGTTTTGCATTTTAAGGACTGCGATTACTTTTGCTGAGATGTATGGAGTGTACTTACTTCCTTCAAGTCCTAGTAGTTGCTGGAGCAGAGTGGGCTGGCTGGACCTTGCCGGGGAAGCCATCTTGGCTCCACGGTTGCACCCCGAACAGGTTCCCCCCCCACCCAGTGCTTCCCTAAGGTGCACCTTTTCCCACTCGGGCCTCTCCTCGCAATCCCTGAAGCTTTCTTCCCCAGGACGGCTG
>BJBW01018039.1:14146-39756 GCA_004320125.1 Scolopax mira | reverse complement strand
AAAGAAAAGAAAGGAAAGGAAAGGAAAGGAAAGGAAAGGAAAGGAAAGGAAAGGAAAGGAAAGGAAAGGAAAGGAAAGGAAAGGAAAGGAAAGGAAAGGAGGAAGGAAAAGAAGGAAAGAAAAAACGTAAGGAAAAGGGAAGAAGGGAGGGAAGGAAGAGCATGCAGTCTTCCAGAGAGCCGGATGGGTGCCCATCATGACCCCCAGCTTCCCTCCCCACCGGGTCCCTTCCCTGTGGGCCCGGGCCAGCAGCCGCCCTCCCCACGGCTGCCCAGGCGCGGTGGGGCCGGGGGGCTGCGCAGGGCTCCGCGCCGAGGCCTTGGTGCTTCGCGGGGCAGATGGTTTCGTTCCCCCCAGTTCGTGCCAGGTTTCAGCCTCATGCTGTTATTTTGTTCTTCTGGAACGAGACTGGTGTTGCTTCCCAGAGAGGCCCTATTAGGACAAAAAGAAAATCCCGTGAATAGGCGTAACAGGGCACCAGGAGGGATAGGTCTTAAATGTATTTTAATATGAGCAGGGCATTGTGTGTAATTCAGCGCTCATCATCGTTTAGTCAAAGAGTTATGGCAGTGATTGGGAATGAATAGGGGGACATAATGGATACATGTGGCGTTTGCTCATTATATTCAACTTAGTCCAACTCCTCTGTGGAAACTGTTCAACTTTCTCTCCCTTTAGCCTGTCATAGTGAAATAATACAGACATTGGTTCCTCGAATGGGATAGCCTGCCATGCTATTATATTTCTACAGCTAACGAGGGCTTCATAAGCCTTTGATACAGCCTGATCTTTGAAACCTTTCCAAATCTCCTCAAGCTTATGCTAAATCCTATTTGGAACTTTTTTTCTTTCTTTCTTTCTTTTTTTTTTTCTTCTTTTTTTTTTCTTTTCCCTCGCCTGCTAGTGCCCCAGGCTTAAGAAACCCGGGCGGGTGACATGCATACTAAAGCATGCGGGGACACCTCCTGAAAGGCGACTTACGGCGCTGATCACAGGCTCTCACGCGAGTAACACACCACTCCGGCCGCGCAGCTGAATGCCGCCGCCAACCCCCCGCTCCAATCCCACACGCACCACACACACCACACACACCCCCCCCCCGCAACTCCCCGCACCCCGCTAATCCGCGCCCGCCGCCGCCACCCCGCGCACCCACCCGCACGGCACGGCGCGACATGCCACGACACGCCACGGCACCTGCCCGACCTGTGCCACAATTTAACACCACACACACACACACACACACACGCACGCACGGGCGGCGCGTTTTACTCCGGCGCTCCACCGGAGAGAGGAGAAGAGACGCGAGGGGAGGGAAAAGTAAGAAAGGGTGCGGGGAATAAAAAGAAATAAAAGGAATAGAGGGAGGGGGGGAGGAAGGGAGAAGGGAGTAAAAACGGGGGAGAAGAAAAAAAGAAAAAAAAAAGAAGAAAAAAATAAAATTAAAGAAAAAAAAAAAGCCCAAACCCCGGAGAGTTAAAGAAAACAAAGGCGGCCGCCCCGCGCCCCCGCTCCCGCCGGCTGCCGGAGCCGCCCCGGCCCGCGCCCCGCCGGGGGGCCGCCCGCGCCCCGCCGCCTCCCATTGGCTCCGCCGTCCGCTCATTTGCATACCGCCGTCTATTAAAGGGCGAGCGGAAGCGCGGAGCGGCGCAAACGGCGGTGGCGCGGAGGACATCGCTGAGCGTCACCTCCCCACACGCATCCACCCTCACCCACTGTCGCCCCCGGACCGCGCCGTCGGGCTGAGCCCCCCCCAACCCCGCGCAAGTGCCATGAGCCCCCTGCGGCTGCTGGCCGCCGCCGCCTGCCTGCTCGCCCTGTCCCGCGGCAAGACGGTGAGGTACCGCACCGACGAGGAGGGGGCGCCGGGCACGGTGATCGGCACGCTGGCCGACGAGATGCCGGTGAAGGCGCCGGGGGAGATGAGCTTCCGCCTGATGCGGCAGTTCAGCAACAGCTCGTTGGTGCGGGTGCGGGAGGAGGACGGGCAGCTGAGCATCGGGGAAGCGGGGCTGGACCGGGAGCGGCTGTGCGGGCAAGCCCCCCAGTGCGTCCTGGCCTTCGACGTGGTGAGCTGCTGGCGGGAGCGCTACCGCCTGGTGCACGTGGAGCTGGAGGTGCGCGACATCAACGACAACGCGCCCCGCTTCCCCCGCGCCCAGATGGCGCTGGAGGTGTCGGAGAGCGCCGCACCGGGCACCCGCCTCCCGCTGGAGGTGGCGGTGGACGAGGACGTGGGCTCCAACTCCATCCAGAGCTTCCAGGTCTCCCTCAACAGCCACTTCGGAGTGGAGGCACAGACGCGGGCAGACGGGGCGCGCTGCGCCGACCTGGTGCTGCTCCAGGAGCTGGACCGCGAGCGCCAGCCCTCCTACACGCTGGAGCTGGTGGCCAAGGACGGTGGCAGCCCGGCACGCTCGGGCACGGCCACCGTGCACGTCCGTGTCCTCGACGCCAACGACAACAGCCCTGCCTTCGCCCAGGGCTCCGTCACGGTGGAGCTGCCCGAGGACGCGCCACCTGGCTCCCTGCTGCTCGACCTGGATGCCGCCGACCCTGACGAGGGTCCCAACGGTGAGGTGGTCTACACCTTCGGCAGCCAGGTGCCCCCCGAGGCCCGGCGGCTCTTTCGCCTCGACCCGCGCTCAGGCCGCCTCACGCTGGAGGCAGCCGTGGACTACGAGCGCACCCGCACCTACGAGCTGGACGTGCGTGCCCAGGACCGCGGCGCCAGCCCCCGCGCCGCCACCTGCACCGTCATCGTGCGCCTCACCGACGTCAACGACAACGCGCCCCGCATCAGCATCAGCGCCCTGCGTGGCGCCGCCACCGCCACCGGCGTGGCCTACGTCAGCGAGGCAGCGGCCAGCGAGAGCTTTGTGGCCCTCGTCAGCGCCTCAGACCGGGACTCGGGTGCCAACGGGCAAGTGCGCTGCAGCCTCCGCGGCCACGACCACTTTGCCCTGCAGCGTGCCTATGAGGACAGCTACATGATTGTCACCACGGCGGCACTGGATCGTGAGCGCATCCCTGAGTACAACCTCACCGTGGTGGCCGAGGACCTGGGCTCGCCGCCCTTCAAGACTGTCCGCCAGTACACGGTGCGGGTGAGTGACGAGAATGACAACGCGCCGCTCTTTGCCAAGCCCCTCTATGAGGTGGCCGTGCCAGAGAACAACCCTCCAGGTGCCTACATCACCACTGTGGTGGCCCGTGACCCCGACCTTGGCCACAATGGTAAGGTCACCTACCGGCTCCTAGAGACACAAGTCATGGGGGCTCCCATCTCCACCTATGTCTCGGTGGACCCTGCCACTGGGGCCATCTATGCCCTCAGGACGTTCAACTATGAGATCCTCAAACAGTTGGACCTGAGGATCCAGGCCACTGATGGTGGCTCCCCGCAGCTCTCCAGCAGCACCCTTGTCAAAGTAAGGATGGTGGACCAGAATGACAATCCTCCCGTCATCATCCACCCAGTGCTCACCAATGGGACAGTGGAAATTGGCGTGTCCAGCAAGACCTCTCGTGACTCCCTGGTAGCCCAGATCAAAGCTCGTGATGCTGATGATGGGGCCAATGCCGAGCTCACCTTTGCCTTCCTGGAAGAGCCCCAGCAAGACCTTTTCACCATCAACCCAAGTACTGGGGACATCGTGCTGAGAGGAGACCTCTCTGAAGAGCTGGGACAGCTGTTCAAGGTCATCCTCACTGTGACAGACAATGGCAGACCCCCTCTGGCCACGACTGCCACAGTTAACTTCCTGGTGACTGCCACTGCTCCTTCCAGTATCCAGGAGTTAGCCAAGCCCAGCTCCTGGGAAGGAAAAGCTTTGCAGTGGGACATCCCTCTGATCGTGATCATCGTCCTGGCGGGTAGCTGCACCCTGCTCCTGGTGGCTATAATCACCATCGCCACCACCTGCAACAGGCGCAAGAAGGGGAATGAGATCAAAAACAATGCTTCCTTGAAGGAGCAGATAGACATCTCCCACCTGGAGAAGGGCCGGCAGGAGGAGGGCAGCCAGAGGGGGAATGTGTTTGAGGTACGGACCTTTCCCAGCAAAACCTCTTTCACCAGCCCCGACCCTTCTCCAGCTGCCGAAGAGATCTCCACCGCTGAGAGTGGCAGCGACAGCACTTGCCTCTACGAGGGTCAGAAAAGACTCAGAGGACCAAGTGGGGAGGTAAGGTCCTGCTGCAGGGAAGGGGGTCGGGGGGAAGGGTTGGGGGGGGGTGGCTCTCAGAGGATGAGAATCCCAAAGATGCGGTTCTGATGTTGATTTACCCTTCACTGCTCCCCCTCTCACCTCTCCTTCGATCCCCCCACCCCGGCAGGGTTTCACTACTGCTCCAAGCTACGGCAAGGAGGCTGCTCCCCCCGTGGCCATTTGGAAGGGGCACTCATTCAACACCATCTCCGGCCGAGAGGCAGAGAAGTTCAGTGGCAAAGACAGCGGCAAAGGCGACAGTGATTTTAATGACAGTGACTCAGATATCAGCGGAGATGCCCTCAAGAAAGATCTCATCACGCACATGCAGAACGGTAAGGGCTCAGCCCCTGCTCCCAGCTGACCCCTCCGGACAGATGGACGGGGAGGTGGACGGAGGGACCCATCCCTGGGGCACGGTGATTAGTCAGGGCAGATGGAGGGAGAAACCTTAGGCTGCGTGACTCAAACTGCCTGTCTCTCTGCAGCAGGTTCCTCCACCCAGAACAAATTACTGGAGGATTGGGAATGTGGGGGATGTGTGGGGTGTGTGTTTCCTCCCCAGAAAGCTTCCCTTAAAGTTAGGATTGTGAGGAATGTCCCTAATAAAATGCCATAACCTTCCCAAGCATGTTTTTGTGTTGTGCTGTAGAGCATCGCCTCCCGACTCCCACTGCCAGCACATTGAATAATCCCGTGATTGATAACTCCAAGCATTAGGAATGATGTGGATTTATCCCTGTAGTAATGATAGGTTTCTCTTCTCTCTCTCTCTCTCTCTCTTTCTCTGTTCCTTAGGTCTGTGGGCATGCACGGCCGAGTGCAAGATCCTGGGCCACTCAGACCGCTGCTGGAGCCCCTCCTGCGGCCGTGCCAACCCTCACCCCTCTCCCCACCCTTCGGCGCCCCTCTCCACCTTCTGCAAGAGCACCTCCTTGCCCAGGGACCCCCTTCGCAGGGACAACTTTTACCAAGCCCAGCTGCCCAAAACGGTGGGGCTGCAGAGCGTCTACGAGAAGGTGCTGCACAGGGACTTTGACCGGACGATCACGCTGCTCTCCCCGCCGCGCCCCGCACGGCTCCCCGACCTCCAGGAGATTGGGGTGCCCCTCTACCCAGCCCCCTCAACGAGGTACCTGGCTCCCCAGACTGACACGGCCGAGAAGGTGTAGCCCCACAAGCTCCCTGCCCCGAGTACACTCTTCCCTGCACGCACACGACTAGGTCACTCCCGAGAGCCTTTAAGTTATTGACCAGATCCAGTGTTGTACATGTAAATATGCAAGATGTGCCTTAAAAATGAAGTCGTGGGGAAGGATTTCCGATCACGTCAGTACTGTTTGATATTTGCAAACAACAACAAAAAAAGAAAAACCCCAACTTGTTTGTAGTTAATGTAATTTTTATGAAATGTGCAGTATTTAAAATTTTTTTTTCATGTTTTCTACATTGTTGGGTTTTTTTTTTTCCTTTTGGTTCACCCATGGCTTGCCATTTTTTTTGTAGTGTTTTTAACCTGTACATTGTGTAATGTAATGTTTGTACATAATGAAAATTGGTTATATTTTTATATGATAAAAGCTCAAAAAATGGGAATTCTTGCCAAAGGAACTGTCTGAAAGACACAATAATAATAATTAATAATATCCTGAATATGTAGAACCTTGTAAGGGAAATTCCTCTTTCACGGTGTAATAATAACCTAAGCAACCCAGTGTACTGAGAAGTTTGCCTTGCCAAATGTGACTTGTATTTCTTGAGTCTGTGGTCAAATGTTATTTAATTGCCTTTGGTTCCTGTAATCTGTGTCACTGATAAACACTAATAAAGGTTTTGTGATGTGTTGGAGGGATCTGCTCATGGATTTCATGCTTCGGGGTGCAGTGGCTTTCACACAGGTCAAGAAAAGCATTTTATGCAGAGAAATGCAGGGAGGAGGAGCGTGAGCCATGCTACTTCTGTTCTCCCCCATCTTCCACCTCGGGCAACACCTGGCTGGAGGTTTGGCTCCAGAGCTGGTAATGATGGGTTGCAGGACGGGAGGGAGAGAGGGCCATGTGACGGAGCTGGCTTTTGCCTTTCACCACCTGGTCTGGGCTCTTCCAGCCCCATCCTTTACTGGTGGGAGAGAGTGTAATTTTGGTGCAGCAAATGGAGCTGTGATGTCCATCAGCCAAAGTGTTCAGGCTGTGCAAGTACCTTTGCATCAGCAGCTGCTGGAGCGCTTGGCTTTCTGATCTGGCTGAGATGTTGATTTGACTCAAGCTGCAGAGGTATGTGCTTATATGTTTATCCCTTGCCAAGGCAGCTTTATGAAGGACAGAAACTTGCATTTTTGTACGTGCTCACCAAGAAAAAAAGATAGGTTTGTATACGTGCCTAAACCAGAGAAAGAATAGGTGTTGATCACGTTGAGATTTGTCTGTGCTACATATTTTGCCACCTCCTAGAAATGATAAAGGCCTGGGGGGAAAAAAAAACACAACTCATACAGAGCTTTGAAATTCTCTCCCCTCAAGGTTTCAAGTTAAAAACAGATCTCAAATCCTTCTGCTGAAATCAGGTACAGAATAGCATTGAATGAAACAAACTAAGCGTGGACACGTCTTCCTGTGTTCAAAAAGTAGTTTATAACTTATATTGGAGTTTTGAACTTCTCCAAAAGAAAGAGCTGCTACTCACTTGGAGTACAGTACAAGTCAAGAATCTAGAAATCAGCACATGACAAAGTTTTTGGTTTTTATCATGAAGTCTTCAATTATGTGTCTAATTACTATAGTATGTATGTATAAAACATGATTCATAAAGAAAATATAAAGCTTTCTTAGACATAAAAAAGGCTCTTTTAGACTTCATGTTTCAAAATGCATGTCCATTCACCAACAGAAATTCCCCTTCTCCCCATCTTGCAGCTCTCTCAAGCCCATGTAGCACGTATGACAGAGCCCAACCAAGCTTTCACGCACACACATGGGCTGAGTTTTAAGAGGGGCTTCATAAAAGCCTCTGGGTGAAGATTTGTGGTGGGCAGAGAGATTCGGAGGCTGCACTTGAAGGGAATTGAAGTCAAGCTGACTCAAAACTCAACTGAGAGGCAATGTCTGTGATACAACTTTTAGGGTCAGGAAACAAGGATTCGTCTACACCTGCTAGTAAAAATCGTGGTGCATCTAATGAACTAAGAGGGTCATCATGGTTAAATTTAGAGCTGAAGTTGGGGCTGGAGGGCGGGTCATGAAAAGGAGGGCTGGGAGCTTCCCTGCTGGCTGATCATCAGCGATGCAGAGCAGCGAGCCTGCATGTGAGGTAATTAGTCATGACTCTGAACGTGGAGAGGGAAAGGCTCTCCATCAAAAAAAAAAAAAGAAGCAGGGCAGTTTCATGAGCTGGTTCTTCCTCGTCTAGTTTGAATGCCTGCATGACATACTGCAAAACCTCCACAGCAGGCCCTAAGCCCTCCTGAAGGGGGTTGGTGAGAGGTAACTACAACCGATGGGCAGCTCATGGTTTTGGGTTGAGGTGCCAAATTCACCCAGGTCTACAACAGAGCCTGTGTGCTTCTATGGGTGGGTGGATGCTCCTTGCTGCCCTACCAGGAGTTTGGGCCATCCCAGTGTGAGGAAGTCTGGAAATGGGGGCGGAGGGCAAATGAAGTCACCCATTCCTGTTCTTGAATCAGCTTTCAGCAGCAAGCAGTTACAGTCTTGTTGGGGTCCAAGTTCTGCCTCTTATGGGGTCTTATGTGTTGCCAGTTAAATGTGAGATTCATCCACTGGAGTAAAACACTCAGCATTTAAATCTCAGACAGTCACTTTGCAGGGACTGGTGGAAAAGTACAGACCTCTTCTGAGGGTGTCTTCTTGTGGCTTGGAGACAATGGAAACAGTTCAAGGTGGGTCACTGAAGCTCCTGATCTCCCCTTGGCCTGTAAGGCAAGAGGCTGCAGCCCAGACTCCTTTAACATTTAGACCCCTAAAATTAGGTGAGAGAAATCCCAAAGCTCCATCATTTAACAGCATACATCATCCAAAATGTAGATGAGCAGAGAGAGGAGCCCAAGGCTTAGCTCCTGGGCAGGGCTCCTTGAAGCAAATGTTTGCTTCATCGATGCTGTGAACTGTATATGTCCTAGTTTTTTTTTCGTTTATTTTTTCAATTAACATAACCGAGATTTTTGCTAACATACTTCAGAAATGAATGCAGACCTATCAAGTAAATTCCATTTATCTGCCAAGCGTGATGTTGCACCAGCCCTGTGTTGTGGGGTGGGGGGAAGATTGTGCCCCCACACAACCTCTCCATCATGGACACCTGCCCTCTCCTGCCTCCTGCCTTTCCCCAGCTCGGAGGGCAGAGGGACTGGAGACAGCACTCTTTCACTGAGCTGACATTAATTCCACATTCCAAACTGGCTACAGTAGCTGGAGATCTCAAAAACCCTAACGTCAAGCTTGAGCCTGCCCCTGGAGAAGTCTCTGGTAGTCACCTACACTGGAGCAAAGCACCCTTGGCTCCCTTCACACTCAGTGGAAAGAAATAGGCACTTTTAGGACATGAATCATCTCCTCCTGAACCAGCCAGCTGAAATAGTTCTGGTGTATTGCACTGAGAAGTTCCCCATCCCTCCCTACATTCAGCCCGCAGTGGCTTTAGGTGGTTGCACTGTGGACATCCAACAGGTAGTGAAACGAATCTCACCCAATGTGCCTTCAAACACTGACAGGTAGTGTGCAGTTAGCAATTGCCATGAGACCATCTGATCTGAGCAAACTGACGGTGTGGCAAAACGAGGTAGCTGTAGCTGTAAGCAAAATCATTTAGATGAAGATGGAGATATCTAGTAGCATCGAGCCAGGCCGTTGGAGACCAGAAGATTCACAACAACTCATAATGGCCAATGTCCAATTTCTTTGGCATCAGGAGAGAGAATTAAAACACAGAACTGTTCCTACAGCCTCTTTTCCAGGTGTACCTGCACAGCCATGAAGACATGCCCAGGACACACAGGACTGATGCTACAGCAGCACAGCCATTAAATGCCTTGTCTCCTGAGTGCCCCAGAGATGTTCTGACATTGTGGGCTTGCAACTGCCACCCTGGAGACCTTGGGCAGATATCCAAACCTGCTTTAATTATTAATAAATTCAATTAATTTTCCACTGGTTTGTCTGTGGTAGTAATTGGCAAGTGATCTCTCTGTATTTGTCTTGACCTATGAGCTTTTTAATATAATTTTCTCCCCCTGTCCTGTTGAGGACAGGAAGCGAGTGAGCAGTTGGGTGGGGATCTGGCTGACAGTTGTTGGGTGGGTCAACCCACCACACACACCAAGAAAACAAGCTCCCAAATATGCCTTTTGCAGCACTTTATTGGGGGGAAAAAAAAAAAAAAGGTCAAATTCCCACTGACCTGCTCTTCTCTCCTGTGCCTCTTGAATGCCTTCACGTGCATGCTCCAGATGCAAGACTCCTAGTAAAATGGGGTGTCAGCCCTTGTGCTTGTAAGTGGATATGGCTCTGACCCCTGGGATGGGGGTTTAATCCTGTGATCTCAACACGTGTGCGAGATGCTCAGAAAATGCTGCCTGGACCAGAGCCTGAAGGCACATAGACACCAGGGTGGGATTTAGCTGAAGAATCAGACAGATGTGCCTTTTGTGGCCAATGCATAACTATCTACAAGCATGATAGGCATCTACACTCCTGTGACAGACAAGGGCTGGCCAAGGGGTTCTACAAGGCTGTCTGGCTCATCTCACAGTAGGCACCTGCATTCACTTAGCAAAATCACTCTCTGGTCTCCCAAAACTGCATTGAGTACCATGTCATTGTTTATAACAGCAGATTAAGCATCTGCCTTACACAGAGAATAGAAACATAGAATTGCCTAGGTTGGAAGGGACCTTTAAGATCATTGAGTCCAACCATCAACACCAACAAAACCGCCACTAAACCACATCACTAAGCACCACTTCTACCCGTCTTAAATACCTCCGGGGATGGAGATTCCACCACTTCCCTGGGGAGCCAGTTCCAGTGTTTGATAATCCGTTTGGTGAAGAATTTTTTTCCTAATATCCAATCTAAACCTCTCCTGGCACAACTTGAGTCTGTTCCCTCTTGTTCTGTCACTCATTACATGGGAGAAGAGACCAACACCTACCTTTCTACAACCTCATTTCAGGCAGTTGTAAAGAGCTATAAGGTCTCCCCTGAGCTTCCTTTCTCCAGGCTAAATAACTCCAGTTCCCTCGGCTGCTCCTCCTAAGACTTGTGCTTTAGACCCGTCATCAGCTTCGTTGCCCTTCTTTGGACACACTCTGTCTGGATCTAGACACACACATTTTGGATATAGAAATTCAGGTGGGTGTGCGATCACCAAAGGAAATGTTCTACTCTTCTCTCCATCTCCAGCTTCACGGTCCCATGATTCCTTTGCCATCAGCACCCAGAAAAGTCATCTGTCCATGAGCAGATGTACAAAAGCACCAAAACTGGGTAGAGTTCTGCAGGTTTAGCTCAACTAGAGGTCAGGCAAATGCCAGACACTGTCAAGGAGGGAACAAAGAGTGAGGAAGGGGGAAGGGCCTGGGAAGAAAGTGGGACTGTGCTTTTGGGCAGCAGCCAAGAAAGGCCCCACAGACAAGACCTCCTTTTCTCCACAGGCTCATGCTCTGTGTAGAAATACTCCTTATGGTTAAAGCAAAGTGGCTTAGGGATAACTTGAATCTGCTCCTGCAAGAAAAGGGGAGTTTTGCAGGAGGTCAGCAAAGGCCACGATGACGAATGATGTAAAACTCCATTAGAGCGACAGACACACACAAAGGGAAGACGAAAGGACAACAGCTTCCTCCCTTCACCTGGAAAAATCTTCTCCCATCCATTCACAGAGGGAGGAAGACAAAAAAAGATGGGAGTCTGGGGAGACGGGAGAGAGGGACTTACATGACATGGGACTAAGCTGTCTAGACTGCAAACACACAGTGGTTTTAGAGGACGTTCCTCAGTAAAATAAGCTTTTTCATTTATGTACAAAGGATCCCCAGCTTAATTTATCCACTCTTTTCATTCAAATCATGTCCACAATTTGGAAGAAATTCCAGAATTTTGACCTTCCAAAAATCCTACAGCAGATACAAATAACAGGTTACTGGAGAACTAGCTAGAGAATAGCATGAAGAGGCACCTCCACAGATTGAGATCTTAAAATTGCTTTTGCCTACAAATTCGCTGCTGCCTGAATGCCTACATGGGGGACAACAGTACATTTGGCTTGTGACCCCTGAGTGGGGGCATCCCATCCCAATTCTTTGCTGCAGCTCATGAATAATAATTCACCAACATCTCCTTCCCCAGAGTTTAATTTCACTGCTGTGCCAAAGATTTTCCTCCTCCCTCCCTTGAGGGGGCTAGACCACTTCAGGAATGGGTTTCAGCCAGGCCTGGCAGCCTGCTGTGACCTTTGCCTGTTTGAGTAGAGCATGGTAATGAGAGAGCTGAGATGCCTGCTAACATACTACTTGGCAGGATGTTAATTAAAACAAAGCAGTGCTACCTCTACCTTTCCCAGGGCTGCATCTCAGAGCATTTTGTGAACGCCTGGGAGATAAAAGAGCATGTTCAAGGCCACACAATGCATCTGTGAGAGAGCTGGGAGTAAATCCAAGTGCTTTTTGGTTACGTATCAGCATGCAACCTGTCATATAGGACAAATCCTAGGCCAAGACCAGCTGGATGCACCAGAGACTGGTGGAATGGGAAGGCGGGGAAAATGCTTCCAATTCCTTCACTTGAAAGGGAAAGAACATCCTGCCTCCTTCTGTTCCCACCCACAACAGCAACAAACCATCACTATCCAAATCATCTTTGCAAAGGTCCCCACAGTCCCTCTCTGTCCTGTCAGATGACAACAAAAAGTTTGGTTTACTGCTTTCAAATTCACCCATTTGAGTGGCTGAGGTTCTGCTTCGTTTTACCACCCTGGTGTGACCAGGGTTTTCTTAGAAGTTATTTATTTTTATTTATTTAACTGCATAAACTGATTATCCATGTAACAACTTTAATCAATTATCTGTGGCAAAGAACTTCTCTGCAACTTAATTAGCAAAGTTCTTCCCTGACCTAGCAATATCTGATTGCATCATATAAGAGCTTAACTTTGAAATGGCAACACAGTTCATTAAAAATAACTAATAGCTGCAGGGTTTAAAGATGTAAATGTTCATTTTCTTAATGAGAAAAAAAAGGGCATGCAGACTCTACCTGTCTATATTCATTATACTGTGTCCACATGGGATGACTCACATTTGCAAAACTCAAGTTTAATTAACATGCTTATTTTTACAATGATATTTCTCATTATAATAAATTAAATGTTTAAACAGCCAGTGCAAACATTTTGATCCAAGACAAAAATGCTTGCACAGTGCTAGTTTAAGCATTTAATTTATTATAATCCTTTCCATAACAAACGCCTTAGAAGTTGATTTTTTTTTTTTTCGCTGTGAAAGGCTATTAGTATTATTTCCTCTGGTAATGTTTAATCCAAGACAATCAAAACGGAAGGCGTGAACAAAATTGGACTGGAAGCAATGATGATAAATGAGATAGTGAAAGAATCTGCCTCCGCCGGTAGCTGCGCCGGAGCCTGCAGCTGGTGCCAGCTCTGCATCGAAGCTGTGCCCTGGCAGGCCACGTTGTCATTAGGAGCTCATCCACAAATTAATCAAAGAGCATCCACTAATCCGAAAGCGAGTTTGGTCCCCAAGAGCCTTCCCCCGGCCCCATCCACCTCCATAGCCGGTGGAGGCGGTGGGGGGGGGGTGGTGGTGAGGGTGTCTTTCTTTTCTTTTCCCGTCCAAGTTTGCTTTATTTTAAACCAACCCTCCGACACGTCCCGGCTGTGGAAGGGGGATGGATGTGGCTCCTGACAGCTGGGGACCCCCACATCCTCCTGGCTATTGCCACCAGCTCCGGCGGGGCCGCCGCTAGATGGGAGTGCGGGTCCGCGGCCGGGGCAGGGCCCCAAACTGGGACTGGGAGGCCAGGAGGGGATGTGAGAAACACCAATGGAAGCAGAGGATTCAGGAGACTCCAGAGGGGATGTGAGAAACATCTGTGGAAGCAGAGGACTCAGGAGACTCCAGTATCTCCCAAAGTCAAAGCCTAGCGGGAGGGGATTATGCTAAAATCCTGCCGTCTTGCAAGATTTAGGAGCTCTCAGGTTAAGGTACCTCCTTATTTTCATGAGGTTTCCAGCCTGGGCATTGGTGCAGGGTAGGAGGAGGCTCAGCCATGAAATCAGCAGTTGCTTTACGCCCACTACAACAAGGCTCAGCTGAGAATTTCTAAAAAGCTTTTAAAAGCTGCAAATTTCTAAAAGCCCAGCTCCTGCATAGCTGGGGTCCTAGGAAAAAGCTGGGGCAGAAAGGGTGTCCATCCTGGCTTGGTGTAAATTCACCAAAGGCAATATTATTCATAGAATCATAGAATGGTTAGAGGTGGAAGGGACTTTAAAGATCACAGAGTTCTGACCACCGCCATGGGCAGGGACACCTCCCACTAGAGCAGGTTGCTCAAAGCCCCATCCAGCCTGGCCTTGAACACTTCCAGGGATGGGGCATCCACAGCTTCTCTGGGCAACCTGTTCTGGTGTCTCACCACCCTCACTGTGAAGAATTTCTTCCTGATATCTAACCTAAATCTCCCCTCTTCCAACTTAAAAACATTACCCCTGTCCTGTCACTATGTTTCTTGACAAAGAGTCCCTCGCCAGCTCTCCCTTTTATTCTCCGAGGGGATGCTTGCTGAGTGGGGTCCATCATCTCCCACGCTGGACCAGGAGGGACAGCAGGGCATGACAAGGCAGGCCAGGGGCTTCCTGGGGACATGGGAAGAGCAGGAAGGGATGCTCAGCCTGGATGGGAGATGGGAGCCACCCTCCAGACAACTTTCCCTGGTCTTGTGTCCCTGGGGAGACATCTCCTGCACCTCCTCAAGGGAAATTTCCACCTTTGAGCTGAAGCAGTGTCTGCAGACAGAAAGAGGCCAGGAGGCAAATTCCTCTCAAAGTGGCCCAGGAGGAAAAGTCTTGCAAGGGATAAAAACAAGTCAGGGTTGTGCAATCAGTTGATAAAAGCTTATGTGCTAAAACCTCCTCAGACAGCTAGAAAACCATGGAGGCAATGAGCCACTTGGGCTGGGGACAAGAACAAAAGGATCCACTGTGGGTCCCCAGCATAAAGACACCGGCATCCCAGGCCACCATCTCACCCTTCCATCCAGGAGACCTCCCATCCTGGCTCGCTGGCCTGGAACCGGTGCCAAATAAGCCTAGCTGTACAGGATATTTTGGCGATGCAGAAAAGTTAATCTGCAAGTCACTTCAGTTTAGTAAGTAATTTGAAAGTATATAATTAACGCCTTTTAGGGGATCTCATCACACGGTGAAGAACATCAGCAAGACACAAGTTGTCAGTCAGTTTAGCCAGTTAACAAGCTACAAACCAGCCAATAGCACAGGCTGAGCCAAATCAGGAAAGGAGAAGAGAAATCTCTCCTGGATTGACCTCCAATGACTGACCGTCACAGTGATTTTTTAAAGAAATGAGCATTAAAACATTCATGGACAAATTACCAAGTTTCTCCAAATCACTGAATTAAATTCAGAGGTTGCTCACCATTTGACAAACATCCTGCCAGAAGGCACCCATTTATTTTTCATTGCTTGCTGCTTGACAAATTACTGCATTCACAAAAACTCAGTGGATTAATAAACTGATCCCACTGCTTAACTAATTGCGAAGAAAGTGATTTGAGTAGTAGTACGACACTCATTACAAAAATATCTACTGACTTTGGAAAATTGAGGGCACAACTTTTTTACCTCGGAGGGCAGCTTTATGTAGGCCACAAAGTGCCTCAGGTATTTCTTCGAGTCTTCGAGTTTATTCATGTATTATTTCCACGGATATTCAGTATATTTTTCCAGCAGGCAAGAAACTGAGGCTTCTGTGTACGAGTTTCATCTGCTCAAAATGTGAAAAAATATAGATCCCTTTAGCACATTCTGCTACAGTAGAAGCAAAGTGTAAAAGAAAAATTCCAAATATGTAGATTTAAAAATAAAAACACAGAACTCTTTCCTTCCTAAAAGGGATTTGAAGCAAAAAAAAAAAAAAAAACAAAAAACCCCAAACCTGGTCTACAGATAGGTCTAGACTTTAATTGTGGAGAGCTGCCTAAGAAGAATTGTTGGCCTGGGGTCATTTTAATCAGGTTGCATGTCAGCTTGCAAAATCTCCAAATTAGCTTACAGCTCGGGGAGAGAAAGATGTTTTTCTTTCCTGAAGAACGCAAACAGATTGTTGTGACATGTTCTCAGTCATCATGACAGATCAGATCCCCGCTTCGCGCTGCGAGCCGGGAAAGAAGTCAGCCGCTTCTCCGGCTCCTTTGGAGATTTGGGCATCTCCCAATTTGTCAGAGCCGGGGATGGAGTTTATAGAAATCCTCCTGAAAGTGAAGTTTATATGCAAAGACTCTGATAAAAAGAGATTGACCTTAATTGGGAAGCAAGTTTCTTTCACATTTTTTAACAACCTCCAGGCCTTCCTAGCAGTCTGATGAAAGGGAAGTTGTGAAAAGAAACAATCTGTATTTATGCAGCAGGAACTATCATATCCTGAGCCGCACGGAGAATGACAAGGAACCGACTCATCCTTTTTAAAAAAGGATTAATTTGCCATTTTCTTCCTGAGTTTGTAAAAAGTAAGGCCGTGGGTGGATTTCAAAACAGGCTGAGTACTTTAGTTAGATTTACGGCAAGCTCTGAGCCTCTGTGAGACTCTGCACGTTGCTGTGGACCCAGGATGGTTTCCCTCCCAAGGTGTCCCCAGCCCATGTGTCCAATTCAGTCCCTTGGCTCTGGCACATTTGGATGATTTTTTTTCTCTTTACTTCGACATGTTTGGGTTTTCATCTGCCTCAGTAAATGGCTCTAACGGGATCCCTGGGAGAGGAGGAAGCAGAGGGACGGGAGCTGGGATAGCAACTGGGTTTTTCATCTTGATGGTCTACCAGAGGGAGAGGCAAGTGCAAATTCATGACTGGCTGGTAGTGGGACATATCTTACCTACCTGGTGACCCCCAAAGATCTGCCTCTGAATCAGCAACCAGTAGTGCCTAGTTCTATGGCATGAGGTAAAGAAATAGAGGTCTCCAAATGGTGATTCCTTTGATTTTTAGCTGCTGTCTCCTTCTCTAACTAGCTCAGGCACCTTATTTAGGGAAAATTCATTTATCTCTCCCTGGTAGTGGCCGAGGGCTCAGAATTGCCTGCAGCTGAGAAAGGACACAGGCAACAGCAGGACCCCTCCCCTGCATGCCACAAATGTTGGCACATGCCTGGGCAGAGACAGCCCTGGGACCCCTTTGCCAACACAGGAGAGGAGGTGATGTGCAATAGGCACCCGTGCCTTCACCACGAAGAAGCCACCCTGAGTAGTTGACATAAGACTTCACATACACTCCCCCAGGCCTTTAAAATTGGATAGGACAAGACAGTGGGGGGTTTATCTCTGTCAGGACAACCTTTAGCATCAGGAGAAGAGACTGTATTTCCCCATCTCTGCTTTTTCCTTCTGGGATTCTACAAGCCAAGGGAAGTCTCTGGGTAGAAGCTACCAGTTTCTTTCTCCCAAAGGCCTCCACGCTGACAGCAGAAAAATCTTCATCTTCCCCGTTGTATGAGTTTGAGGAATTTTTTTTTTTTTTTTGTATTTTTCTCCCTGGCTCCCTGCCATCAGCCCGGGTGGGACCCAGGGCAAGGCGGCAGTGCCACACAACCCAGATGTCAGCAAATCGCTAATCCCAAGGGACAGACCCCTGGGGTGAGATTCCTGCTGCAACTTCTCCAATTAGGCGGCTTACCTCCTGCTTTGCCTCTGCTTTAGCCATTTTGGACCTAACATATTTTATTGTTCACCCTCCTAGTTATACGTCTGGGAAGCTCTGGCTGTAAGCTTGCAGAGATTACTGGTTCAATAGGAGAGTCGGGCACGTTGGCTTTGCTTCTTTTTTGCTAATAAAGCTCCAAAATAAAGCTGATGACTCTTCTTTCAGCAGCATCAGCCCCACGAGGCTCTTCCACGTCTCGCCTGGTGATTAGAGCAGAGGACAGGGAGCACAGGTCTGCAGTTCAGCCCTTAATGAGCCGCCCATTCAGCGTGTTTCACTTGGAGCTTTTGACCCCTTTGCACCTCGGCCAACTCAGCTGTAAAACTGGCTGAAGGGTGGACCTCATGGAAACCGGTCACCGAGCCCCAGTTGAGCCTTGAGTCCGGGTCTCCTGGTTAAACACAAAATAAAAAATTGAACAACAATTTGAATCCGCGGTGACCCAGCTCAAATGCCACGAGGACATCAGACCTTGCCAGTGCAAACAGCATCAGTCTCTGGGGTCCCCTGTCACAACGTCAGAGCAAATCTGAGTAGTGCCCCCTGTGATTTGTGAAATAAAAAGGTGCTGCAGACACCAGCACAGACAAGGTAATTTAATGTGGTGCCAGCTCTGGTACTCAGGTACACCAGCACCTGCGGCACCAAGCAATGCTGCAAAAACCTGGGTGGCATGTACCCGTCCCAGTGGGGATATGGTTCAGAGACAGTGGTGTCCCCCTTATTCTCTAGATCTCTGAGATGCAAGACAACCCACAGCCCACCCCTTCTCCAGGAAGGCTCCTCGTGGAGAAACCAGCATGAACCATGCCAAGAACTCTTTCACAGCAAAACAAAAACATTTCCAACCTGCCCCACAGCCAGGAAGGCTGCAGCTGCTGGCACTCTGTTAGTACTCATTGCTCAGTGTAAGAGAAGGAGATGAAAGGTGGAGCTCATGTCTCATACAGCTTGTTTGCTGTGTAACACCTTCTAAGTACAATGAAGATGCTGAAGAGAAGCCCTGCCTCAGCCATCTGACCCTGACCAACACACACGTGTGTCTACTCTAATGAAGCATGGTGGTTTCTCTCAAAGTTGAGGCTGCGGGTCAGATTTCGAGGTGGCATAGAGGAGCCAGAGCTGCCAAGCTGGCCCTTCACAGTCAAAAAGGGAGAGGCACCACCCCGTGGGATCTCAGCAGTGTGGGGTCAGCTTCGCATGTGCTGCTTGTCACAGCAGGCTTAGTAAAATGGAGCAAGAAACTATTTTCAGGCAGAGCAAGAGCACCTAGGATCCAGTCACCTGAGTCCTGTGGCAGGGCCGTTCACTCCCATACCTGTTCTGCACCTCCTCATACAGTCCTCCACAGTGCAGCCATATGGAGATGAGACTTCTGAACCACAAAGCTCTTCCTTGGAAAACAACAGGAGTCGTGTCTCAAAAGTGTCCCACCTCACACCATGCAGACACACCAAACCAAGCAGAGGCTTGAAAAGTGACAGAGCTTGAGAACCCCACTTGGTGACTTGTAGGTGTGGAGAAGAGGCTGGCATGAGGCATCTTCTGGCGTTGGGAAGGTGGGTATTTGCATGGTGTTTCCACTGTACAATGTGCTGGGATCAGTGCGGGTGGCTGGGTGTGAGCCCAGACCTTCAGCATACAACGGAGATCTCTGTTCTGGTGTAAGGAGCCTTTTGCTAAGAATTTTCCATCCCTTGAGGAAAATATGCTAACAGGCTTTAAATAATTAAACAAATCACACTGCAGGCAAACCTAAGTTGTTTAATACATTAATAAAACGTATTATCCCCAGAATGCAAGAGAAATGCTCATTGCTTTATGCTTTCCTCCAACCTCTTCACACATTAACTCATTCATCGCATGAGGGACCACCCAGCTGCATCTCCACCACAGAGTAAAAGGCCATGCCAGTCACCTCCATCTTTAAAACCAGTATTGCCACAGCTGGGGGCCAGGTTTCTTCAGCACCAACAAGCACAGGCAATAGGGGAACAAAGCTCTTTTCATCAGGCCAAGCATCTGTGGGATGTCACTCCCACAGAGCCACTTGTTGGTCTTGTCTGAGAAGGGCATCTTCCCTCATGACACTGAGATGCTCTGGGGCAGCTGCAGCCACCTCCTTGCAGGAGGAGGGAGTCATGTGTGGTCACAATCAAGGACAATTTTGGCTTTTTGTGGGCAGAGACAAGGAAATCAGCTACCTGGAGCATCTCCTTTGGGCCACCAAAATCATGTGTGGTGGAGACCTTCAAAGAGAGGAAAGCAGAGAAGCTGCAAGGTGGTTCTCTCCACCTAGCAAAATACTGCAGAACATTTATCTACTTCTCTGCAAATTAACTCTCTTTCCTCCCCAAAACCAGCCCCAAAACTGCCTGGAGACAAGTTGTTACTGTCTCTGCCAGACTGTGCACGGACAGGTGAGCAGCTTCAGGCAACAACCAGAAGGACTGTCAGCAAGGAGAAACCCTTGCTGGCGAGCAGCAGGGAAAGGCCAAGCACATCCTCAGCCCTCCCCAACATCCCCCTATCCCCGCGGTGGGGCTGGGCTTCCCCCTGCACTTTCAGGACCTCATGGAGGACAAACTGGTGGATAGAGGTCACTGCCACCCCCTCTCCAATTAGTCTGGTTTCCTGCAGTGGTGGTTTTTGGCTCCTCAGCTCTCCCCCATGCTGTGCGTTACCCAGAGCAGAGAGGCTATAACACGTGGAGCTTAAATTACTTGACAGTTCTCCCTTTTGGAATTAGGAAACACCATGGAAATGGCTGCTCATGGCACTGTGGGCTAAGCCCTGAGAAACAGGGCTGTGCTGGGGGCAGCCATGGCTGTGAGGCCCACAGCAGCCAGCTCTTCCCAGAAGCTCAGCATCCCTCCTCCCACCTCACCTGGCCTCCACGTTCACAGGCTACCATTCCTCCCTCCTCTTCTTGCTCTTCCAGGTTGTCCAAGGTGAAAGGCCCCCAGCATTTTTGATGCTAGTTTTCAAGAATTTGCTCCCTCAGCAGTCTACACTGGACACACATGAGGACCCCACTTCTCCAGGCTTATCAAATTGCATCTTCATGAAAGGAGATTTGTCCCTAACCAGGACAAAATTATTATCGTTATTGTTGCTAGAGCTTGATTTTGTAAGGAAAGCCATGGAGGGAGGACAGAGAGTGCCCTGAAATGATGATTGCTCTTAGTGTCTCTCTACCCTATCTTTTACCTCTCAGGGAAATATTTATTCAAGCAGTCCATGGCTCCAGGTGAGCCATGGCACTCTCTGCTGGATCTTCCAGGGAGAACTTACCCGTTTTCTCCACTGTGTCCTACCCTAAGAGCAGAAGTCCTCAGAGAGAATGAAGATCTCACAGCCTATAGTGGGGAACAGAGAGACAGACCTTGGATTACCTGGATGGAAATGTCAAAGTCTCCATGGTAATTTCTCCATGGGACCAACAACACCAAAAAAAGGGATGTGATGTGACCAAAAAAAAAAAATAAAACAATGCATCACTAAAATTTAGCAGAAGACATGGTTGTTTATTGAGTCTTTTACTCTCCCAAGTTTAGTTTCTTAAATATGATATGAGGGAGGTTTTCTTGGAAGAAGTGTATTTTTAAAGTACAGATCTGAATCCAGGGGAAGAAGTATTACAGATTGGATCAAAAAAGCCTGATGTAAGAGGCTTAATTAAAAAACAGAGAGTAGGTGAATAAGGATTAAATTTGCTGGAATCAACCCGCACAAATGTCTCACAAAGGTAATGAAGTCAAAAAAAAAAAAAAGTGTTTAAAATGTTGTCAGAAGGGTGAGTAAATCTCATTTCAGGAGATTCTATTTGTATAAAACTTTCTGGTGCTGCAGGCACCTCCAGGACAATCTCATTGGAAATATTCTCTAAAGTTGGGTCATGAAATTATTAGAAGAACAGTGCATAGATTGAAAAAGAGAAATATAGTTGATTCATGGGTGCCTTTGGATGAGGAAGGAAAAAAAAAAAAAAACAAACCAGTCTCGGCCTTTGCTACAAAGCAAAAAGAAACTTAGCAGATTTCTCATCAAAGTGTAAAGAAGCCTCTGGGAAAGAAACAGATTGATGCTACCAAGTTGTTTAAGATAATAGCTACCTCCAAAGCACAAAGCTGTGGTTGGAGGTTAAGAAAGAAAGTGGCCTATGAGCAATTTACACAGAATAGCTACAAAAGAGACCACATCGTTAGAGGTAGGAATGAAAGCATGTAATGACAGCTAGTTATTTTATTTTATTTCTTTAATTCAAGGAAAACAGAAGGCACAGCCACTAGCTAAATTAAGAAGAATGAGATGAAGACATATGGATAGATGGGATTCAGCCCTGGGGAAAAACAAATCTGCCTTTAGTGTCCTGAGGTGAGGAACAGCAAACTGCGATGGGCCATATGTCCTCACCCGACCACAGAAGAGAAGAAGGATTCAGGACAAGCCAAGTCCTGCATCGAGCACATTTTTTTGGGCCATCCCTTCAAGTGGGGTCACACGACATCCTGCTGGGGATGCACACCAAATGGGGGTGCTCATTTTCTCCAGAGAGTAGCATCAGAGCAGGAGATATTACAGGGCTCTCCAGGGAGAATTTCACAGCCTACCAGGAAAAACAATGGTTCTGCTCTTTGAAATTTCATGTGTTGCTAGTCAAAGAAGGGAAGACGGTGTCAGCACACCCTGTGCAACGGGCAGGGGCTGAGAGGAGGAAAAGTGAGCATCCCAGGGACACCACAATGTCCAGGGCAACCACAGAGACGAGTGTTATGGTGACAACATACATAGGTGGTTTTTCATCCTTTGGTCTCACTGCCAGTAAGAATGCTTAGAGTTTCTCAAAATCCTCAGGCTGTCACGGGTCAAATACCAAAGCCAAAATTTTCTTTTTCTGTAGGTCTTTTTCCCCAAAGGACCTCAGTTATTTTGAAGAGACATCAAGTAGGTGAGACCTGAATCATTACCAAGTTACAGTGGTGTAAAACCATGGAAAAGCAGAGCAGTGAATCAGGTGGCAGGTCTCAATTGCCCTCACTAATTTCTGTTCAGGCCATTGTGAAGTTCAAATAGCTATTTGGGACACTTAGAAAATGAAGATAAAATGCATAAGGCACCACAAGAGTCTTACAGAAAGGCGCACAGCCTCACCTAATCCTTCTCATTTTCAATATTTCCATTTCTCCTCCTAAACTTTTCCTTCAAACTGGAAAATAATGAGAAAATGTGCTTCCTTGAGACGAGCTGGTACTATCAGCTAAGCAACCTCACATTCATCGTAGCACTCCAAGTACTCTGGAATGCTTTTCAGCCCAGAGGATAATAGCATTAGACGACCAGAAAGGCTGTCCTGTAAAAGACTGTTGTTATTATGATTTCCAGTCTCAGAAGTTGGCTTAATCCAGCTGAGCACACACACGTTATTTAGAGAGGAGACTGAGCTCAGACACTGGTATCATCGTCATCTTTATTGCAAATGAAGAATTCAGATGGTGAAAGGCAAGTCACGGGGGAAGGGGGGAGGTGTTTGTCTTAAGCCCTGCAAACACTGGCTGTTGCACTCGTCTTTGCCCACCGCGGCGGGCGTCTGGAGCTGCTGAATGCTGGGCTGTTTGTTCAGATTTGCATCTGTCTACAAACCCCTGGTTTCTCTCTTGTCACCTAATCAATCAATCAAACGGCAAAAGATGCGCTCCCCGCACCCTCCAAGGAAAACAGACACATCCCCACACGAAAGGCAAAGCATGAACACCGGGGTTAACTAGAGGTGGTAAGCTGAGAATCGTGTAAAGGGGAGCATTTTTATCCCTCTTCTGTCTGCTTGAAATGTCATGCTGCTTTTCCTCTGCCTGTGGAGCAAGGGAAGAAGACACAGCAATGCTCTGAGTTGAGGGGGTGGGGTGTGGGAAATATCTGGGACTGGTCTCTGCATGAGAAAAAAAAGTGTTTGGGGAATTACTCGAGGGATTTGCACCTTGAGTTGAGAAGGAAACGCTGCACAGCTTCTCTCCCAGGGTTTGGGCAGAATGTCTCCCTCCTGAAGGACTGGTTCTCCCACCCACATCTCCCCACATGAGCAGGACCGATTTCACACTCCAGCTCACCGAGGACTGTCAGCCAGGTGACCATCCCTGCAGATGGCTGGCACCATTGCCTGGGATCATGAGTCTGCCCAAGCCAAAACCTGCCAGGGCCACCACTGTCCCATCAGTCAGGTGGGGGTGAGCCCTCTGACCTCATCCTTCACCCTCCATGGGACAATATTGCTCTTCACCACATGCTGCCCTCACAGTATCTGGAGTGTAGGTACCTCTGCAAACATCCAGCAGAAATGTACTAATTACACCTACTTGTTCTCGCACTGACACTGTCTCTGCTAACACTCCTCCTCCACACCGTGCCCTTGGCCAGCCTTTTGCTAGCCAAAATGGCATAGCTTCCCTCCATCCTTCCACTGGCATCCCAGGGAAGGAGCCATCAGGTGCTCGGATGGATAGCAGGATGGGGGGGACAGCTGGTCCCTCACCTCAGTTGCAGGGAAGCAGCTCAAAGGAGCCGAATCCCAGCGAGCAGCAGCTCTTCCCGGGCAAGCGCTCCCTCCCTGGCACGTTTTCCCAGGGGAGACGAGCACAGGGGCCTTAAAATAAATCTGTCTTTTCAAAGCAGAGATGCTAAATGGAGGTTTGAGATCAAAGGCTGGGATTCTCACATTTTGCCAAGACAGACATATCCGTTCACGAGATTTTTGGTGTAACAAAATACTTGCTAATGAAGAGGATCATAATCTTATTATTAGCCCCAACCTACAACAGTATGTTATTCGAGAGCGGGGCTAGAATATGCCCTAGTTTAGGAAGTTGCACAGTAGGCTTCGTTTTTGATTTAATGAGCTGTGATTGTGTTTATTTTCGGCAACAACTATGCCCGTTAAATTTTTGTTCAGGGTCTGATCGTTAACGACAGTCATCGACGGGAAGGATGAATTTGGGTTGAAGGGAAGGGAAATGGGGAGAGGGTCTGTGGGATTCGGTCCCCGAGCAGACAGATGTGAGGCGATCAGCAAGGCCTGTGTTTTCTCCATTTTTAGTTGCCTGCTGATGGTTTTTAAGCTACTGGCCCCCATCAGCGAGGGGATTTAGACTGAGAAGCAGCAAAGACTTCTTCAGTTATGGAGAGAAAAATGTAGGAAATCAACTGGAGGGATCAAACCTGCTTCTTCAGTGTACGTGGAGTTGGGATGAGCCAGAGTGGGAGAGCATCATCACCTGGCCTCTGCTGTCAACATCCCAGAAGGTTTAAGATGGAGAGACACATCAGTAGTGTGCTACAACTTGAGGATGACATGCCAAAACTGCCAGACAAGCAAAATGGAGAAGAGAGAGGAAGAGAAATACAACCAGAGATGCATACTGGGGAAAAAAACCAAAAATTTGCTAGAGCAGAGCTGGTTGGTGTAGGCACTGCTCTAGCGTGAGGTGGAGCTCCACGTGGCAGGGTCTTCCCAGTACAGATTAGGAGCTGACCTTCTGGAAAGCAGCTCTTCAAAGAGGCACCTGGGACTCCTGGTGGAAAACAAGTTGACCATGAGGCAGCAATGTATACTTGTGGCCAAGAAGGCAAATGGTCTCCTGGGATGCATTAAAAAGAGTGTGGCCAGCAGGTTGAGGGAGGTCATCCTCCCTCTCTGCTCTGCCTTGGTGAGCCCACATCTGAAGTAGCGTCCAGTTCTGGGCTCCCCAGTTCAAGAAAGGAACTACTGGAGAAAGTCCAGGGGAGGGCTACAAAGATGATCAAGGGAATGAAGCACCTCTTTTACAAGCAAACGTTGAAAGACCTGGGTCTGTTTAGCCTGGAGAAGACTGAGAGGGGACCTCAGCAATGCCACCCCCTCCTCCAGTTCCATTGCCTGTCTGGGCAACTGGGACTATACCCTTAAGCAGGCAGGGCAAGGAACAATCCCGACGTCCCTCCTTCACATTTTTCTTGCAGGTGATATTTTTTCCTCTGCTTCCAGCCTTACCAGGAATGTTCTGCTCTGTGTTTGACGCTGTCACCCCCAAAGGGGTCCGGCGCTGCTTATTTTCCAGCATCTGAGTGTGCACACACAGACACACGCAGGCATGTACAGGCAGGGCGTCCACATGTTGTATGAAGGAAACACAGACACAGATAGACACACAGACACAAATAGACACACAGACAGGCACATGTGGCCCTTTGTAGCCCTTAAAATCTTTCCATGGACAATATTAGAAGGAGCAAACAGCTGAACACCTGTTCCAACCCAAATTTCCTATGATCCTACTACACTTCAGATGCTCAAAAAAACCCATCTGAGTGTCATGATGACAGGAATGATAGAATCATAGAATGGTTAGAGTTGGAAGGGACCTGAAAGATTATCTAGTTCCAACCCCCCTGCCATGGGCAGGGACACCTC
>BJBW01018039.1:0-14087 GCA_004320125.1 Scolopax mira | reverse complement strand
CTGGGCAACCTGTTCTGGTGTCTCACCACCCTCACTGTAAAGAATTTCTTCCTGGCATCTAATCTAAATCTCCCCTCTTTCAGTTTAAAACCATCACCCCTTGTCCTGTTGCTACACAGAAGAAATCCCACAGATACGTCCACTTTAGAGCTCAAGTCTCACCGTATCCATGACTTTTCTCAAGGAAAAGATGAAATTACCCCCCTTTTCTCCCCCGCACCCCCGCATGCTTTGCCCCCACTGATCCTGCGGGGCTCAGCTAGAGGCAGGGCTGTTGGTTTGTGGTGGGCATGGGGGGCTGGGGTGGGAGGGGGAGGGTTTGCAGAGCAGTCCCCGAGCAGCAGCTTGTCACCCCCAGCGCCCGCGAATTCCTGTGGCAAGTGTAAAAAAAATTAATAAAAAAAATATTAAAAAAAACCACTTAAAAATCCTGTTTCTATTTTTAATAAAAGCTGGTTTTTACGACGGCCGCCTGCCTGCTGGGGCAATTCTCTCCCCGATGGCATCGGGGGGAGGGGGCATCCCCTACACCCTTCTAACTTGCCATCTCCAAAGCTGGAGACAAGCCCCGGGGGGGTGCGGGGGGGGTGGGTTGGCGGTACAGGGGTGGGTCCCGGGAGCTGCTGGGCAGCTCAAGGGGCTCATTGTGCCCGGGAAGGGGGGCGGTCCTGGCCCCCCCCCCCCCTTTCCCCCCTCCCTTCCTGGCCAGGGCCGGGGCGGGCCGGGGCGGTGCTGCCCCCCGCGTCGGGGCTGGGGCCGGGGCCGGGAGCGGGCGGCGGCGGAGCCCGGGGCAGCTCTCCCTCCCGCAGCAGCCATGGCAGAGGGCTCCGAGAAGGTGCCCATCGCCCGAGTGGGGCCCGACGATGTGGAGCAGTGCTTGCCCCCCGTGAGTGCTGCCGGGGGGCACCCAGCGGGTCGGGTCGGGTCGGGATAGGACAGGACGGGACCGAGTGGGTCGGGATGTTGTGGGTCTTACAAGATGGATGAGATGGGTCAGGACGGGACGGGACCGAGCGGGTCGGGATGTTGTCGGTCTATAGGATGGGTGGGTCCTATAGGATGGATGGAGTGGGTCAGAACGGGATGAGTCGGGGTCGGACAGAGAAAGTGGGATGGGATGGGATGGGATGGGATGGGATGGGATGGGATGGGATGGGATGGGTCGGCTGGTGACAAAACGAGTCGGGTCGGCTGGGATCAGAACCGAACGGATCCTATCGGCTCCGATCAGGACGGATCGGATCAGAACCGAAAGGATCGGGTCGGGCAGGACCGGGATGCGGAGAAACAAAAGGGTCAGCTCGGGACGCCATCATCCGCACGGTCGGGGCGGGCCGGGCCCTGAAGCGGAGTTGGGGGGGGGAGATCGTTGCCGGGCCGGGGGTCGAGTCTCTGCCGGCCGCGGGGGGGGCGGTCCCTGCCCGGTAGCCAGCACCGTGCTCTCCCCAGGCGTACGCGGCGGCGGCGGCGGCGCCCCCCGGGCCGGGGCGGCTGCTGAAGGCGGGGGCCGCCGTTCTGATCGCCGGAGCCCTCTTGCTGCTGGCCGGGGCCATCGGCGCCTTCTACTTCTGGAAAGCCACCGAGCGGCAGGTGAGGGCGGGCGGGCGCCGAGCCTGGAAGAGCATCCTCACGTCGGGCGGGGGGGTTATTTTGAGTCGGTTTCATGTGAGAAGGCTGGAAAGCAGAGGCTGGAAACTTTCCTTGCGAGGGTGAAAAAAAGGTCTTTAAGTAGATCTTTATTTTCTCCGTGCTTTAAAAAAAAAAAAAAGAACCAAACCCCATCCACAATCATTATCTTTACTGGCTGTTCGGATGGAGCCTCGTGGAAGCACCTTTATTAATGAACCTGAAACGTATCTTTGAGAGCACAGACGTTACATTGATTTCTGCTCACAAATCCTCAGCAAACTCAAACCCCAACAAGTCCCCAGGGATTCACATCCCGGGCAAACTCCAGCTCTCAGGACAAAAAAAGCATTGAAATGGGTAAATTCCTTTTTCACATCATCAGCATTCTTGGTCCAGATCCTACCTGGACCCTCAAATATGTAATGCTATATTTAACCCATTAATAGGCACCATTATTTCAATAGGCTGGTGGTTTGTATGAGTGTGCATATACATCAGCCTTTAGGGTTAGCAGCTGTGGAGTGATTTTTAAAGTCACAATAAGTTTTATTATTTACATTTTCCTGGGGTACAGGAAAAACCCTACGTGCAAAGAACAAAACCAATCCGTTTAGGAACCAAACTTCAGAGCACTACAGCATGTACAAATATTAACTTTTCTTTCTGTTTACATAGGAATGGGGTTTAAAACATATTTGAAATGCGGTGGTGCACATGTGAATGTAACTCACTCTGTAAGTGCAATTAGTATCTCTGAATTTACTTTGGAAGAAGCTTTGTAGCACATCCAGCCCAGCACCGGTCCCCATCAAGGAGAGCCTTGTGCGAATCCCAGCAGCCAGAGCAGAGGTCCCTCTGTGAGATACACCCGTCACAGAGGGACAATTCACATAGTCAGAAAGCACAAGGTTTTACACCAAAGAGACAGGACATGTGCCTGATCCCTGGGACATGCTGTAGAGCCATCTCTTGGCTTTTGTAAAGGGGGAGGGAGTGGAACGGGGAGGTGGGCAGGGAGAGGGTACAGCATATTCATCTCTGGCCAGGTGGGTGGATTTGTGGAATGCAGGACAAAATTTCCTCCTTTTATTTATTTCTTTTTTTTTTATTGCTTCTGTCATCTAAATTCTGCTTTGCA
Organism: Scolopax mira; assembly: GCA_004320125.1. NCBI lineage: Eukaryota > Metazoa > Chordata > Aves > Charadriiformes > Scolopacidae > Scolopax > Scolopax mira. Next base: position 11,320 of record BJBW01018039.1, on the reverse strand, counting down.
AAATGTGTCACATTCATAGCTGTCATTAAGCTTCAAAGCTGATCTCCAAGTGAAGACACTAGGAAAGCTTATTTTCCAAGTTAATTTTCCAAGCTGCTTTCAAACTCAGAAAGCTACGCTTGACTTGCAAATGTTTAGGAAGCAACGGTAGAACTTATATTTAGGGTCATTCATTAAAAAAAAAATATTTTTATTTTAAACCTTTAAATTCTCCCATAAGTAACAAGGGTAACAAAGTCTCAACTCTAGCTCAGCCCCTAGCAGGGGAGACCATGTCCAGTTTTATGGACCACGTTCAATAGGAGTCCTAGACAGCCAAGAACATGAGGCTGAATTTGGAGAGCTGAGAAACCATAAATCTTTAGCACCTTAGACTTTCCTGATTGAAGGTGAGAGAAGAAGAAATTTGTCTCTAGCTGTCAGTGTAAATTTTTCATTAAAATGCTGTAAGGCTTTTTTAAGGCCAAAAGTAAACTGCTTGTGCAGCACTTTCAGCAGAGCTGCACAAGAGAATCGCAAAACTCCTCCACAGATTGTGGTCCTCCAGCAAATACAAACCACGCTGCAGCTCTCCTCATTGAAAATAGGATAAGAGCAAATACGCTGACAAGGAAAATACGAGCCTATACAACTTCACATCCAATTTAAACAAAGTTCACATCCATTACAAGCTAGGAAGCATGTTCATATTCAAGAGGAACCTGTTTTCCTGCACCTCAGCAGAACATCCTAAGAGATAAATAGGGGCTGGCCTCCTTCAGAGTAGGATGCTCGCTCCTATTCTCCCTTTGGGAATCATGCCAGCATAAGAAGTGATTCCTAAAATATGACCTAGAAGAAGTTATTTTTTATCAGAGTGAGCCTAGATGTGGACTTGCCCCACATCATTTTTGAAGTAAAACTGTGAGTGGTCCCTGGAGGAGGAACCTCAAGAGGTCCCTAGTCCTACCTGCTGCTCAGAACAGGGACAGCTGTGGGGTCAGAGCTGGTTACTCAGGGCTTTATCCAGTAGGGCCTTGAGGACTTTCAAGGATGGAGGCTGCACAACCTCTCTGGGCAACCTGTGCCACTGCTGGCCTGACACGACAGCAAAGTGTTGCAGTGGGGTGGTGGTGGTTGCTGGAGGGTTATCAAATGCCTTCAGAATTAAAAATTAGGAGCTAAATAGGGTTATGACAGTCAGATTGACCCATCGCCTAGTGTAGGAGGAAGGCAATAAGCAATTGCTGACATGTGCTACTGCTCCTCTATCGATTTCAGGTGTACAATGTTCACTATACTATGAGCATTAATGGAAAAGTACAAGACGGATCGATGGAAATAGATGCTGGAAACAACTTGGAGACATTCAAAACGGGAAGTGGGAGTGAAGAGGCTGTTGAAGTTCATGATTTTCAGATTGTAAGTAGCACCACCTGTGGCCTTCATGTAACACGTTCCAACGCTGGACTCTGAGGATACCCTGCCCTGACCTCTCTGCCCCAGGGGGTCCCGGGCTCCAGCCCCCAGCTGGCTGGAACCACAAGCATCCACGCTCTCACGGCTTGCTTTCAACAGCAAGACAGGCAGTTTCCTCCCAAACAAAGTCTAAGTGCCTTTTGGGGACAGGGCAATGCTAGGTTGCACTCCGGGAAGCAGTGTGGATTAGTCTCCATCAGGTTTGGCTCCCTGCAGCACTTTCCATTTTCAAACCATTCAACGCAGCTGCAAGCATGTGCCCTTGGGGGGGTCTTGGTAGAAAAATGTTCCAGGAGGCTGTGACACAGCCCTTGCATGATTTTGTATGATTTGAACCAAAAAAATACCCTACACACTCCTTCCCAAAATATCCCCATTTTAGGAGCACGGGGTCAACATAGTAAGCCAGGTCAATGGCAGGAGAGACCAACCACGTAGTGCTGGACCCCGGCATCACGCTGTGGCCTGAGATGATGGGTGAGAGCTGGCTCCCCACAGCCTCCCCAGGGGAGAGGACGGTGTCAGCTCAGCGCTGACAGAGCTCAGGCTAACAAATACCCAGCCTCAGCAGAGCTCAGATGCTCACCGAGCTGCACCACCTCCGAGCTGCTAAAGGCACATCCATGCGATGCTGCAGAAACCTGTTTGCAGGGCCCAGATCCTGCAATTAACCTTCTCAGGTGGGAAACACTCAGCTTCAGAGGTACGTCCTCTGTGAGTCAAAGCAGCACTTAAAGATGCTGCCGTTGGAAAGGCTTGCCCAGACCCTTCTGGAGCAGCCCCTTTCCACTTGCTGAATCCAGACAGGTGAGGAAATTCAGCTCCTTGCCTTCTCAGCAAGTACAAACAAATTGACTCCAGGGGACCCAGGACCCCGACTTTCCTGATAGCTGCAGCTCAGCCTTCATGAAACTCTCGTTAACATCACCATGGCAACATTATATTAGCAGCTGAATAAAGGGCACCCACAACGAGGTCTCCTCGTTTGCCTTCACCATTCCACATCTGCACAAAAGCACCAGCCTACTGGAGAGATGGTGCATTGACGTCGCCTCCACGCGTGCTGCTGGTAAACTCAGGTCAGAAATCAGCTCCCAATGCCGACCAGCTGAAGGCACCTCCCAGGGACCTGTGCCCACAGGTAATGACAGTGGGCAGGGGAACGGCTCAGCCAGAGCACAGGGATGCTGCCAGTCATTTTTTGAGCCAAGAACGCACAGAAAGGAGAAAGAAATGGAAGAGATGCACTTCCAGTAGCCAGGCATTTACACTGATTGACTGGCACCGCCCCAAGGATTGCACGGTCGGTGAAGACCTGGATTTGGCAATATCAGGCTGCTCCTCGCACGCTCGGTGCACCACGAAGTCTCATTCCCCTGTGCGCTCATCCCTGCACTGCCATCCCCTCCCTCGCTGCTTTAGAATTAGCCATTTGGGTTTGATGAGCATCTCTCCAGCTGTACAGGACTTTGCAGGCACACAGGATGAGGCTCAGGTGCCCCATTAGATGCCTACAGTATCTGTGGTGCCCATACCAGGGAGATGAGAGGGGCTGTGATGACACCCGTGCCCCCCTTGGCCCAGCAGCTCGAGGCTGGGCAGGAACGCAGCGTCTCTCAAATGGCACTAGATGTTTATATTTAGGTGGTCAAATGTAGCTCATGCAACCCTATGAAAAACACGCAGATTTGGCCATCTACAAGAAAATACCTGAATTCACAACATAAAGCTCTTTCACAGGTACCCCAAAACCTACAGCAGAAACACAGAAACTACAGGCAAGATTCCCCTGCCCAAGTGTTGGTACCACAGCCTAGGGCTGTGGCAGACACAACCCTGGACTGGCAGGAGACCTTGCAGCCTCTTGGAGCTGCTGAGATAGATACCCTCCCTCTTGCTTAAAACTAGACATCCCTGGTTTAGGCAACCACGTTTCACCCTCAGAAGCCAGGCGAAGGAAGTCCCACACACAAGATTTCTGCACCGAATTCCCTGTCACGAGCTTCCCCCCTTTGCTGTCACAGCCACCCATGTGTATAAATTGGACCCAGCTGCCCCCACATTTTGGTTAAGAGGCTGTGTCATGATACACACCGCCAGCTGAGACAAATTGCGAGGCTGCCCACGTTGGGTGCTAAGTTGCGGTTCAAATCATGTCAACTAATTCCTTCACGGAGCTCCTTCAAAGTAGCCTACAGCTGGCGTGGAGGCACTTACATAAAACACCCCCAAGCCTTCAGAAACCGAGTGAAAACTTCTAGACCCATTTGACCCAAAACCGTAAAGCAAAGACCACGTCGGAAGAGTGGTTCACGGCCTCTGGCTTTAAATAAGATTTGACCTTGGGGCTGAAAATCCAGTGGCAACTTTAAGCGCTTTCTTGGGGGCGGTGGGGAGCTGGAGGGCTGCACGCAACCCCCCACCTTCTGCTTTTGCAGGGCATAACTGGAATCCGTTTTGCTGAAGGAGAAAAGTGTTACATCAAAGCTCAGCCAAAAGCTCACGTCCCCGAAGTTGATGCCATGACTAAAGCAAGCCTCTCCTCTGAGCTGGTAAGGGGCTATTTATTTATTTTTTAAAAAAAGCAAATCTTTGTATGGAGAGGGATTTAAAGGGGTATTTGAATATATATATATATATTAAAGTGACATACTGAAATGATAGACTGGTTTGGGTTGGAAGGGACCTTAAAGATCATCAAATTCCAACCCCTCCTGCCACGGGCAGGGACACCTCCCACTAGAGCAGGTTGCTCAAAGCCCCATCCAGCTTGGCCTTGAACACTTCCAGGGATGGGGCAACCACAGATTCTCTGGGCAACATAGAATGGGTTGGGTTGGAAGGGAGCTTTAAAGCCATCTAGTCCAAACCCCTGCCATGAGAAATCATCATTGGAGAGTTGAGGGTTCATTGACTGATTGCAAGGGGTCCCCGAAAGGTAAGAAAAGCAAGAATGGTGCCAGAGATGCACTCATTGCATCCAGGGGCATGGTGGGTGTCTGGGGAGTGGGGCAACCATTGTCTAGCAGATCCACAGGAGATTTCAATGACAAGCACATCTGCCTGGGATCAGGTTTTGCACAAGGTTGGAAGGGAAAGTATGGAGGAAGCTGCTGCTTTAGTCAATGCCAAGAGGGATAGTGGTAGATCCCAGGAGATTTCTAGCAACACTCTTGAGCAGAAGCAGTGACTCCACCACCCAATTCATCTGAAATAGGAGGAATTTCAATAAAGGGGAACTGCAGAAAACATTCTTGCAAAAACTCAACTAAGTCAGAAGAAATAATAGTTTAAAAAGTTAATAATTTGCCTTCTTAAATGGCATCAGACTTCATTTTAGGACAATGCGTTGACTAAACCTCATGCAATCTGCATCACAACCACCACAAATGCTGCAGTTCTCACCCAAATACTGCCAAAACCTCTCTTTAGTTCACATCTATAAAAAAGCCTATCACTAGGTGTGCAAAGCCTGAGTTTCCCGGAGTTCAGACCCCCAAACCCGTTGCTCAGACAGGAGTGACTCCGGTGACTTGAGTACGGGCTGAGCCTGGACACTGGTGGGGGCTCAGCCACTGGCAGGAGATCACAGGAGATCCACAACCCCTTTCCCTGGGTTTGCTCCTCTCCAGAGAAAATAAGAGGAGACACAATTAGTTGGGAGAGAGGCATCAGTAAGTCTGCACCTGCCTGCAATGCTGCCATGATTACCGAATAGGAAAAAGGCATCTCTCAATCCAATCAGCAAGGCACCAGCAATGTTACAAAGTCCCCTGAAGCTGGTGAGATTTTCCCCATGATGGGGAAGAGATCTTGCCCAGATTCCAGGCAGGGACCTAGATCTTTCACTCCTTGCCTTATTTTAAAGGCAGGCTGGGCTTCTTGATTTCAGTAGCGCTATCGCCTAAAGTCAGTTTCCATTTTTCATCTTTTTGTAAGAACAAAAGTCATAATCCTGAAGACGTTGTCCTAAAATAGTCAAAAAGTTATTTCTAATCTTCTACCTGGCTAGGGAATACCTGTTTCCATCTCCAAGGATGCACAGCCCCTGCAACACATCGTAGGCACCAAGGCCCAACCAAGCAGCTGCCATTGGGATACAAACCTTTCCCTGTTGCTTGACTTTCCAGCTTCGATGCACGACAGGAATGGCAAAGTAGTATTTCTTTTTCTAGAGCAAGCCCCCTCCCTGATACACATGTATTTAGGAGAAAGTATATTTTTCTTACAACATGTATCATAACCAACACTGCCTATAAAAACGGTCGATTAAAATAAGCTTCTAGAGTTGCCCGAACTCCGCCTGCTCACAAGTCAGGAGCACCTCGAACAGAAACAAAGGATATTTTTATTTCTGAAAATTAGATTCAGATATATTTCTGATGCTGAGAAAAGCTTAAGTGGGAGAATATAAATAAAGAGCACTTCTCACTAGACAGATTGGATAGTGAACTTAAATGACTTGAGACCTACAAAAGAAATCAATAAACACATTAAAGGAACAGCAACTCGACAGAATAAATTGATCTAGTCAGTTATATAACAAGTTTTGATGACTTTTATGGAAGCAATTTAGAATTTTAACTTTGAAATTATACTGGTTTTCATGATTCACAAGTTGGTTTTCTTTTAATATTTCACTGTTGCTATAAAATACTTACACATTTTATGTAAAATAATACTTTGAACTAACAACTTTAAAGAATCAATCACTGGCATTTTCCTACATTACTTTGAAGATATGAACCAAAAACCTGCAGGGTACACTTCAAAAAGGCAGGCTCCTTTAACTCGCACTTCAAGCTTTTGGTCAATTGAATTGCTTTCACCAAACGAGACCTTTAATCAGAACGATCACGTTGCCTTAAAACTGGAAGCTGGAGCAGTTCTCAAGCTATAATCCTCTCCAAAGCTTTTGAACAAGACTTGGTTTTTTATTTTTATGGGCCCCCCCCCCATTGTAAATACAGTTATCTGTTGGGAGCACATCAAATGAGAATGGGGCATGATAAAAGATGAGGGTCTTGATTTTGGCTGGTGTATTTCATCGTTGCTCTGCTGAAAATGGTAAATCTTCACTTTCAAGAGGTTTCTACCTCTTGAAAATCTGGTGCTCCAGGTTGAAAGATCTCCCAACACCTCATCCTTGTACATGGGGCAAAAGCCTTCCAAGACAGAGACGGGTGAAATTTCAGCCCCAGCAAAACTGACTTTGCCATTCATGGTGGCTTTGCCATTCATTTCAGTGGTGGCAACCTTTACTGGGGTTTTGGCTCGGTGCAATTGGTTCACCCTCATGAAATAGGAGGTATTAGCTGCAGTGGCTGATTATACAGCTTGGTGCTCACGAATTAGCAGGGAAAGAGGCACACGACCCTTCACTGAGCTAGCAAAGGATTTGTGCTCTTTTATTTGCAGGAAGATGAAATCATGCCTGTGAGATTCGACGAAAACTCCCTTATCTGGGTGGCTGCAGACGAGCCTATCAAGCATAACAGCTTCCTAAGCCCCAAAATTTTAGAGCTTTGCGGGGATCTTCCAATTTTCTGGCTGCGACCAACATATCCCAAAGGTAACAGTTCTTTTATTTGAAAAGTGTGTTATCCCTCCCTTCATCTAAAGGCCTTCCCCAAAGCAGATTTGCCACCGAGACCTGCATACCCAGGTAAACCACGATCCTTTCCTCCCTTGCCCAGCCTTTCTTCCCAAGCCCTTGAGAGTTGGTGCCAAGATTGCAAATTTGGAGTTTATCCACACTTCCTAGACATTTTCCACATTTTTATATCCTGAGACAATTTGTGTAGCCCGCATCAGTGACTTACTATGAGATGAAACATCCCCAGAGATGTCAGCCTCCTTCTACAGAAGAAGGAGAAGACAACGGCTTAAACTAGCCCCCAAAAGGTTTAGGCAACTGACACCATGCAGCAGGAACATTACACCTGGCCAGGAGTTGAGGAGTATCAAGCTCCTGATCTGGGACCGCAACCTGTCCTGTTTCCTACCCTGCTTCTCCAGAGGATTTCAGTGGGGCAGAAGGATGAGATGCTTTAGGTAGGCAACTGTCAGATGAAATTATGAGGTCCTGGGGGCGGTGGCAGGACTGAAGTACTTCCACCACCCACAGCCAAGCTCAGCAAAAGCTGTTCAGGAGTCACCAGGGAGGAGGCAACTTCTCTGGGTAACTTCCAGGCCTGGGAGAATAAGAGAAGGCTTGAAAAGATTTAACTCCTCCTTGGTCTAGTTAATATTGGAACACTAAAATGAGGGGATGGGGGGGGAAGAAAAGGAAAAAAAAACCCACCACATTATACAGCTTGTCGATCCAACCTGCCCATGTGCTCAACTGGGGTTTTTTTTGTCATTGTATATCCCACTGGGCAAAGAGCAGTATCAAAGCTCTCCAGAAGCTGTTTCCCCTAGTTTCACCAGCTGCCTTTGGGAGCAGGGCACCAGCCTGTCATCAAAGCACCTTAAAAAAAAAACCCAAAACCAGCTGCGTATGACTGGTCTTGCTAGTGCTGGCAACTGCTGCCAAGTTAGCATCAGTGACCACAGAGTGGGTCAAAAAAAAAAACCCAAACAACCAAATCTCCTCACACTTGCTTTGCCTAAAGAGTAGGAAAAAGGGGAAAAAAATATCTTTCACCCTTTTGGACTGACATTGTCTGCAGATACAACACCGCAAGGCAAACAGCTCCCCCAGGGATGCTTATAAAGCTCACCATCACACAGTTTTGCCCCCCCCTTTCCCTCCCTCCCTTTTTTAAAAATACTCAAAGAAATCACCAACACCTTAAATAGCATGTGGACAAATACAAGGGTGTGCTGAAGACAAGATTATCCTCCTGTGATTATTTCCTCAGATAACCAAAGGAGAGAAATGAAGAGAAACAAACGCCAATCAGAATCAAACTTTGACACGGAAGACTTGGGAGCTGCTGTGGAAGAAGTAAACACGAGATCGCCCACCACACAGCTGACTGGAGAGCTTGGGCATCAGTCTAATGAAACAGGGCCGGTGGGACAAGAAACCGATGAAACGCTTAATCCAGACAACCCATATAACGTAAGTATTTACATCTGTAATTTTTCAGAGACCAAGATTATTGTAGACAGGTAAAAACTTGTGACGTAGATTTTGTTTATCTTTCTTTAATCTGCACAGTCTCTGACTGTCCAGCTTTTCTCCCGAAGTAGAGACTTGTCAAACACCTTATAAGAAGTTTTAAAAAGGCTTCTCACAGTCCTCTTCTCTCTCCCTCAACCCAGTCTTCATTAGACCTCAGTCTGTAACAAGCACAAGTTCTTAAGGTGGCAAGATTACAGAGTAATTGGTGCCAAGTGGCTTTTCAGGATTCAGGTCTATACAGAAGGAGCACTAGAGAGATCCAACAGGGATAGCACCACCTGGGAACTAATGAAAGCTGCTCTTGCTCAGACAGCAGCTGATCCTCATCACATACTAACTAAAGAGTCCAGTAGGTAGAAACACAATTTGCCCTCAAATAGAATCACAGAATCATAGAATGGTTTAGGTTGGAAGGGACCTGAAAGATTATCAAGTTCCAATCCCCCTGCCATGGGTAGGGACACCTCCCACTAGAGCAGGTTGCTCAAAGTTTCATCTAGCCTGGCCTTGAACACTTTGTTCAAGGGCATCCTTAATGGGGCATCCACAACTTCTCTGAGCAACCTGTTCCAGTGCCTCACCACCCTCACTGTAAAGAATTTCTTCCCAATACCTAATCTAGATCTACCTTCTTTCAATTTAAGACCATTACCCTTCATTCTACCACTCCACTCCCTGACAGAGTCCCTCCCCATGTCTCCTGTAAGCCCCCTTCAGGTACTGAAAGGCCACTATAAGGTCTCCCTAGAGCCTTCTCATCTCCGGGCTGAACAATTCCTACTCTCTCAGCCTGTCTTCATAGGAGAGGTGCTCCTGGTCTTGGATCAATTTTCATGGACCTCTGCTGGACCCATTCCAACACGTCCATATCCTTCCTGTTTTGAGGACAAATTAGTATCAGAAGTGTCTACTACAGAGGAAAGCAGTAATTGCTAAGAGATTTGGGTTAGGCCAATTAAACCTGTTTTCACAACCTCTTCTCTATCAGAATAGACAGCCCCAGTCTAGCAGGCAGTTCACAGAGGAGAACCTGTTTGGAGGCAGCAACGGTGGGTGGAGGACGAGAATGGTGAAAATTGTTCTCGCTCTTCAAAGACACAGAAAAGAGCACAGGAGCCACCATGCTGAGTCCCAACACCTTTGCCGCGCTGCAGGAGATCCCACTCTACAGTAGGCATCTTCCAGTCTACTGCACCAGCGCCAGACAATTTACACCCACCACTTGGTGCAGCAGGAACAAGTCACTTTAATACAACACTGTCACAAGATAAATGCCTCCTGCTTTGGAAGTAAGTCCCAGCTCCAACTTGACATTTATGCAACAGCAGGAGATCATTATACTGTGACAGCATTCTGCCGAGCTGACATCCCTTAATTAAACTTAAATTAATCACTCCAACTACAGTGGATCTAAAACGACTCTCTCACGAGGTCAGTAAAACAGCAGCAGCACTGGAATGTGACTTCTCCTCACAGCTACTAATGTGACCATGTCCTGGGGGGTCCAAGCTGCCCTGTTTCTGGAGGGCAGTGGCAGAACAACCGCCGCAGGTCTCTTCTTCTAGCCAGTGGCACCCTGGGCCAAATGGAGAACGTCTCCTCAGATACAGTCACCAGCACTTCCCTCAGCCTGCAGGGCAGGATTCACCTTCACCAGCAGTTACTGTGTAGATGCCTGTAACCAGGCTTTCTTTAGAGTCATAGAATGGTTTGGGTTGGAAGGGACCTTAAAGATCATCAAGTTCCAACCCCCTGCCATGGGCAGGGACACCTCCCACTAGAGCAGGTTGCTCAAAGCCCCATCCAGCCTGGCCTTTAACACTTCCAGGGATGGGGCATCCACAGTTTCTCTGGGCAATCTGTTCCAGTGTGTCACCACCCTCACAGTAAAGAATTTCTTCCCGATCTCCAATCTAAATCTCCCCTCTTCCAATTTAAAACCATTGCCCCTTGTCCTGTCACTACACTCTCTGACCAAGAGTCCCTCCCCAGCTCTCCTGTAGACTCCTTTCAGATATTGATAGGCTGCTATAAGGTCTCCTAGGAGCCTTCTCTTCTCCAGGCTGAGCAACCCCAGTTCTCTCAGCCTGTCCTCATAGGGGAGGTGCTCCATCCCTCCGATCATCTTTGTGGCCCTCTGCTGGACCCATTCCAATGGATCCACATCATTCCTGTGTTGAAGACTCCAAAGCTGGACACAGTGCTCCAGGTGGGGTCTCACGAGGCAGATTCATTCAATTCAGAAAGACTTGAGAATTTCATCGTCATTCAGAGGATGAAAATGAATTCCCCCTAGAACTATTTCTCCCAGTGAAGTCAGGACCATGAGTGCAGGTGTAGAAGGTGACACTGCAGATAACTGAATTCAAGGATGATGGGTTCTGCCCCAGGAAACACACCCTTCCCTGCTCTCAAGGGGCGGGGGGGGGGGAGGGATGACATGACACCGAGCTGTCACTGGTGTCCTGCACAAGCTGCCACTTGTGAGATGGCACCTTTCTGTGCCTCACTTTTTTGCTGTGCTGCTAGTTTTCTGCATGAAAACCACTCAGGTAAAAAAGCTGAGTGTTGGTCCAGCATTTGCTCTTTGGTGCCGCTTTTCTTGAAGTACCACCGATGGGGAAAAGAACAAATGAGTTTCCAAAAGCAGAACATCCAGGTTCCTTTTTTCTCCCAGAAAAAAAGGAAAGGAGGGATCAGGAGCACAAGTTGTGTTCTGTTCTATCCCAC
>BJBW01018038.1:16452-42002 GCA_004320125.1 Scolopax mira | reverse complement strand
TGTGACTGCAACAGGGTGGAAAATCCAGACCAGCCTGCTCACCAGCCTGTTCTGCTGCTTGCCCTGAGAGTGAGTGACTTCTCAGAGGATCATCTCTGCTCTGAGCTCAGCTGAGCAGGAACAGGGCAACACGGCTTTGGCCCTGGAGATGCCACTTGCCCTGTTTGCTTTGTGAGAAGTTTGTGAGGTGAAGGGGATCCCTCAGTGAACTCAGTGGGGATCAATAGTGAGGTCAGCCCCACACAGCAACTTGCTCTCTCCCTGTTATGCTCATCCAGTGCCCTGTGTACCCTGAGCTAGAGGCTGGGAGTATTGAAGGAAAGTATAAGTACATAACCAAGAGTTAAACAGTGCAGAGTAATTGCTTTCAAGTGGACTTGATTCTAAGTTTTCTAGATAGATAAGGTCAGATACAATGTTTTCTCCCCCTCAGTGTTTGTCCTAGCTTATAAAAACTTGCAACTTGTGGACTATTATTTAAGTACAGTTGTGGTATGCAGACTTTGCAGTATTTTGAATGGGTGCTGCTTGACAGTTCACCAAAAATCAGTTCTATACTTACTTGTTGCTAAAGGTGCAATCAAATGAGGCACACTCTCTGTAATATCCCTCCTTGAATATGGAAATTAAGCATAGCTGGTGATATGGGTAGACTTTGTCTCTCTTCCCCACTACTAGGAGCCAGTTTCAACCAAATGCAGGAGCAGATGCAAAGGAAGAGGAATAAGAGTGACGTTGTTAGCAGCAAATATCAGTACCTTTGAAACTCCCTGCTTTAATTTGCACCTTGTTCCGTAGTCCAGAATTTCTTACTGGCATGTCTAACTTGAGTGCTCATCTCTTTCCTTGTGAATGTTGTGTTTTAAGGCATTTGCTGTTTCCAGTTGCGGTTCATTCAGTTGCATAGAAGCCAGACCAAAATATTTTGATGAAAGTCTGTGGGAGAAGGGAGGCGGAACAAGCAATAGACAAGAGCTGATTAGATAGTAGCTTGTGTAACCAGGCTAACTCTGGCTGCTAAGTTAACTTCAATTGATTTTTTTTTTTATTATTATTATTTTTTTGGCAAGTGCCTCAAGCCTGATTCATCATAATCCATAAATTTCATCAAGCATAGAAAATGTATGAGCACAACAGGCATTTGAGTTTCCTCTGATGTACTGCACTAGCTGCAAAACATTCCATGTATTAGCAATCAATTACTCATTAAAGTCACGATATTGTCATAAGTTTCAGCATGTGTGATGTCAGTATTTTTTCATGCCTCCTTTGACCCTGAATTTATACAGTTTTTTGAACATGAAAGGAGGCGTGGATGACCCCTAATACAGGGAGCTAGAGCAAGCCCCTCATGCTAGTGCATAAAAGGCTTTTCAGTTTTGGAAGCTCTTGGCATTTTGTTCCCATGGAACAGAGCACCCACCCTGCATTGGTTTAATTCTTCAGAAACACCATTGTATGTATTGTGTGGCACAATCATTTCCAAATTTGTCTTTCAGTGCTTCCTTCGTGTTCTGTCTCTAGCATGTAGATACATTTCTCTGCTTCCCTACAGGCGTTCTGGCATCTTGGCATGGTTACCCATCGCCAACAGTCCGGAAGAGATTTTTTTGGCATGCTTGTGGTTCTTATCTTTGCTGTAAACACAAGCTGTGAAAGCCTTATGGGATGGCAGGCTAAAAATAACTTCTACCCTTGGTAATCTCTTAAGGAAAGATAAGTCTTTCTGCCTTTCTGGGTGCTGTGGATGGATTCTCTGTGGTTGCCTACGGTCAGGATCACACATGGCGGTGAGCTGCGCCATCTGCTCTGGGGACAGAGCTGTTGTTGCTCTGTCAGGCGCTGTCTCAGAGAGCAGCTAGTGCAGCCTGGCTGGGAGAAGGGCAATATCCATGCCTTGAACTCACAAATCCAGCCAGTGGGGACACCACGTAAGAGGAACGATGAGTTTGACACTGCTAGGATAACTTTGTGTTTACTGTCAGAGGAGTTACTCACTTGGCCTTCTCTTTCCTTACAGCAGCGAGGGCGCCATGATGGATAACCGTTTTGCTACAGCGCTAGTAATTGCGTGTGTCCTCAGCCTCATCTCCACCATCTATATGGCAGCTTCCATTGGCACTGACTTTTGGTACGAATACCACACCCTGTCCCCAGCTGAGAACGTTAGTGAAGCCGGTAGAACCGTCTTGGAGGAATTTGTCAGCGAAGAGGCAGATGAGAAGACCTACACAGATGCGCTCTTCCGGTGTAACGGCACGGTCGGATTGTGGCGGAGGTGTATCACTGTACCCAAAAACTCCCACTGGTACAGCCCACCAGGTATCTCCAGAGCAATTAACACTTCTCTCACTTGCCTGGGGTGGTATGTGCTAACTTCCTCACAATATATTCATGCCACTTCGTTTCTCCAGAAGGCTTATTTCTAGCTTATGTATTTGGTTTTTTAATAAAAACAGTCCAAAATTTTTTGAGAAGCGAAAGGCAAAATGGTCCATGGCTGTCAGTGCTACAGACTCTAGATTTGATATATGATACTTGATCTAAATTTAGTCTGGTATAACTTGATTTTTCTTTTGCATCTGCTGTCTGCCTGGGCATGCAGTTATAGCTGCTCTGCCAGTCACTGTCTTTTTAGGGGAGGTCCTGGGTTCCAGCAATGGAATAAAGATACTACTTTATCAAGGAAGCACTTGCTTCTTTTAGCTGGTTGTTCATTTTGCTCGCATGTCACAAATGCAGTGATACAACAGTGGGACATCTTGTACAAAGTGCAAGGAATACTTGCATTCTTTTTCACAAAAGTGTGGTGAGCAATTATTTTAATTGCTTCAAAGCAGTTTTCAGATACATACCGTGTTTGTGAGGCCCTTCGTTTTGAACTTTCTTTAAAAAAAATGTAGTTTAATCACTTTTTCTGGAGAATAGAGCATCACATTAAATACTTTTTTTTTTCTCTAATGAAAATATTTATTTTGGAAGACACTTAAACAAGCACTGCTCAATAGCATTCTCAAAGCAAAATCCAACTGAGATATAAAAGAGGAGAAATTTAGTATGAAGAAGTAAAATATTTTCTGTTCTTTAAATAGTCCTTTCTATCCCATTTTTGAATGAAGTGTTTAGCACAATACCACATTCTGCACATGGGGTTAATCACAGCTCAGTTAAGCGACTCGTGAGTACAAGAATATGTAACAGTATAGTTGAGCATCACATGGCATGTTTCTTTCCCAGAGTTTCAAGCATGACCCAGTTTTTTGTGGATAACCCAGGTAAAGTTCTGAAGATTCTGCATGTTTGACCTCATTGTAGTAACTACGTTATGCTAACTATGTTATGATAAGGCATCCAACAGATCTGTTTTGAGAGGTAATTTTTTTCTCTAAAATGTTTTTTTCTCTGAGAAGCTTCACAGCTTAAATGGTTGAGGAAAAGAGGAATAGAAGGTAAACACCTAATGGTATTTTTTTCTCTTTTTCCTCCAGAAACGGGTATGACTACAAACTGCATCAGTTTTTCCCTCTCTGATCAGTTTATGGAGAAGTACATAGAGCCTGGAAATCACAATAGCGGCACGGATTTGAATCGAACTTGTAAGTGTCTTTTGCTTCTACTGGGCAGACAAGTAGGATGAAAAAAAGACATTTCTCAAGTACAGTCACTGGTCAGGATAGTGTGTCTTGCTTGCTTTTTTTTTTTTTTTCTGTTGGTCTTCACAGTAGCACAGGCAGTAGTTTAAAGTTTAAAAGGAGAATTTAAGTGTTTTAGCAAAAGTTTTGCCTGTGAATGCAGTACAGGAATTTGGGAGTTGACAAAGTTCTTCCTACTTTAGTGGAGCCTTTGGCCCTTTTTAGCTGTGAACGTGGGGTGTCTAAAGCAATAGCAGTGTTGGTAGAAGGGAGTATAAGATGGTGGCAGTTTCTAGTACATTTTCAACAAATTGTTTTGTGTGGTTTTTTTCACGTGCAGATCTCTGGCGATTGCAGTTTCTCCTGCCCTTTGTCAGCCTTGGCCTCATGTGCTTTGGGGCTCTGATTGGGCTCTGTGCTTGTGCCTGTCGCAGCCTTTACCCTGCCATTGCCACCGGAGTCCTCCATTTCCTAGCAGGTAGGTCTCCTGCCATCCACCAACTTACCCTCCCTCCTCCAGAAGCTCACGGCAACCACCAGAACACTTCAGCAGTCAGCTCATTGCTCTTCTCTGTTTCCTTCCCCAGGGCTTTGCACTCTGGGCCTGGTTGGCTGTTACGTAGCTGGGATTGAGCTGCTCCATAAGAAGCTGCCCCTGCCTGATGATGTGAGGGGTGAATTTGGCTGGTCCTTCTGCCTTGCCTGTGTCTCGGCACCTTTGCAGTTCATGGCAGCTGCTCTTTTCATCTGGGCAGCTCGCACCAACAGAAAGGAGTTCACTCTCTTGAAAGCATACCGTGTAGCATGAGTGCTGCTACTGAAGTGTAGGGTTTCCATGTTAATACCCTGTTCTCCCCTCAACCCTTACTACGTTTTTCTTTTAGTCAGGATTTTACCTTGTACTGTGTGCTTCTTGCCAGTTGAGACAGTTTAGCCTGCAGGCCCTGAAGACAAAGACCTCTGGGCTAAATGACCAAACTCTGCCAGAAGTCTGCAGAACTTGAAATGTGTTTTAAATTGGTTTGGGTTTTTTTAAGAATTCTTATTATTTTTTAAGCTTCATTTGGTTGTTGAATATCCCCTTAATTAGGTGTACATGCCCCTTCCTAAGTTTTTTACCCTGTCAGCCTGGAGGAAATAGTAGTGTTGTAGGGTGGAAGAGAGATAGGAAAAGAGAAGATGCAGGTAAGCAAAGATGTGAAATGCAGTGCACAAATAATAAATAATTGGGAGCTGTCAGCTGTGTGGCACAAGCAGAACATATGGAGAGCACCCAAGAGACACCGGAGGGACTCGGAAACCTCTGTTACGGAAATACGGTAGCTAAATCAGTCCTGTAGCTTTGGGTTTGGGTCTCTTATTCTCACTAGTTAGCTATTTTTTGTGGCCTCTGGCAAAACGGGTGCAGATGGAGCAGCCCGCTGTGGGAGTGCCTGCACAGTATGCTGGTTTGCTGAGAAGTGGGGTAAGTTGGCCCACGTGGAGTTCTGTGCTGCCCTAGCTACGCTGCTCCCAGGACCCAGGCTAGTTTGGTGTCTGCACTTTATGTGATTGTGCACTCTGATCTTAACTTGTGGTGCTTTTGCTTGCCGTGAAATAAGGCTTTCCTCTCTCTCGTGTTGAAAATGACCCTTCACAAGTTTTTTGGTTTTAATTTGGTTTCGTGTATGTGTGTAATATGTACATATATAAACTTAACTTTTTTTAAAGCTCACCTCTTTATCCTACATAGCACACAACAGGGTTTTTTTAAAAGGTGCTGCTCTTTTCTCGTCTCGCCCCAAACCTATTGTTTAAATTAAATAATAATAAAAAAAGTTCTGAAATTTTCAGTGTTGCATGAATCTGATGGGACACTGAGGGTATGGTCTGAAGTGAATTTTACTTGGGGAAAGAAAAGCCGCTGTCTAGATGGTTCTCTGTTTTCAGGGAGATGTCATCAGAAACAAAGATGTTTGGTTAGATTTTTTTATTTTTTTAAATTAAATTCTCGGACTTCTGCTAACTTTAAATTCTTTTCTGCTCATCATTGGGGGGTGCAACACCCCATAATTTCTAATTAGTTCACAGCTGCTGCACATATTTCTTCTAAATCACTGCATCTCTAGGCAGACGAGTGACATGTATTATCTAGAAAACAATGTTCCAAGACTAAATTGTTTAATTCCGAGGCCTTAATTCCCCTTGTTTCCTTACTCCCTGCTAAACAGGAGAAATATGCCTTAGAAGAAATAAATCCTGACAAAATGAGAAAGTCTGTGATGGCAAGGATTCTGTGAGATACAGTTGATGAGAATGACACAGAAATACACATTTTTATCTCACATACATTTTTTTTTTCAGTAGATACTTCTACCTGGGCTGTTTTTGCTGGGTCAGCAAGCAGCCTCCTGAAGATCAGGGTTATCTGCTAGTATTGTTTCTTCATTTTTTTATCATATGTGTGATAGGGATCAACCTACTACTTCTTTTATTATCATCACTGGAGTCTTTACAAAATAAAAAAAAGGATAATTATGAAAACTAGGATGACTAGAAAAGCACCAGTAGTTCAAGATAATCCTCTTTCTCTTGCTGTTGAGTAATTTTTCACCTTCCTCCTAAGGAACCTTTCTTTCCCTCTTTACAATATCTGGGCCAGTTCTAACCCTGTGAGATTGTGGTATTTTTGTGCAGCATCTGCGAATAAATGAAAATCTGTGCTGCTGATACATAGTGATATGGTGCTTTTTCGTAGTCACTGGTTATCTCTGACTTGAATAGATAAGCCCTAGCTGCTCAGCTTGTCTGGTTGCTGAGGTGTGAGAAATATTAAGGTATACCAGCCTTAGCTCAGGTCAAAAGAACTGGAAGGTGCTGTTCTGCACTTTGAGAGGAAACACTGCTGATTATTTTATCTGCTACGGTTTGGGTGTGTTTTTTTCAGGAGCTGGCAGAATAGTCATGTAATTTTAATCCGAGCAATAGGAATCCTCTGCGTTTGGTCTCTCCTGTTTTTCTGAAATGCAAATCTCACTTTTTTTATACATTAGCATTCTTGCTTCCAAAAGAATGATTGTTATGGAGAGAAAATGGAATGTTAGAGGTGCTGTCAGTCCTTTCTTGATCATTTTAAGTGCCAGCAAAACCAAGATTGCCTGCTTTTGTCTGTCTCAGATAAATGCTGCTGGCTTTCTCTGCCCTGAAATGAAGAAAACAAGTTTTAATTGATCCTTGATTTGGAGCATTTGCCTAAAACGAGGGTCATCTTTCAGGGTTTTAGGATTTTTTTACCCTTGCTCTTGTTGTAAAGATTGCTTCATAAGATTGGATTTCAGTAAGAAGCGGAGACTTCATCTAGGAAGAGGGCTAGCCCTCTTCATTGTCTGGGGTGATGGATCTGCATGTAGCTATTTTGCTTTGTAACTGTGCTTTACTCAAGCAGTCAAGGGAGCAGGAAGAGCTCTTGGACTGCTAGCTTGGGTCCACTAAATGGTGTTGGAGAAGGACAGAAAAACAGAATAGACACC
Organism: Scolopax mira; assembly: GCA_004320125.1. Lineage (NCBI taxonomy): Eukaryota > Metazoa > Chordata > Aves > Charadriiformes > Scolopacidae > Scolopax > Scolopax mira. The sequence continues at coordinate 34,861 of BJBW01018038.1, read as the reverse complement.
AAGGATGGAGTGGTTCTGTAAAAGAGAGATGATTAAGCACACTAACAGATCATGAGACAGATCTTGACCCCAGAGTGTCTGGTCCATGCCCTTCACACCGGAAGATCCTCATGCCACATTCAGATGTTGGTTGCATTCAAGAGAAGCTTGAGGCCCATATGTATGTTTGTGGTGATGTACACATATGCAAATGCAGATACCCTTGCTCAAAAAAGTGACGAATGCACCAGCTCTGGGAAAAAGTGGTGAGATTAAAGGCAGATTTATGTTCCTTGGTATTTTGTTGCCATGTGACCATGACAAGTTGGGTCTGGTTTCCCTAGGAAAGCAGGACTAGCAGAAAGGTGCACAGAGCAGGGAAGTGTTCAGTCTAGCTAGCAGCCTCTTCTCATTTTTTCCTCCAAGTGACATTTTCCCCCTCTTCTCCCCCCATGCTCCAGATGGCTCTGAGAAGGGGATGGTCAATGAAGCCGCAGAGAGGGCATTTGTTACTGTGGCTGTGAAGACAGCTCCCACTGGTGTGAGAGGAGAGAGCCCTGAAAACTGAAGAATAGTTAATCCCATTTCCTTCAATAAAAAAGCAGTATAGAACAAACACCAAAAATTTTTTTCGATGTGTAAAGGGGACAGTTTGCTACTTAAGAAAGACATAATATGTTGTGGGTGCAAGGGATGGCGTAGTCTTGGAATGACCCAAGTCACACTTGATCTGTTGTCATGCCAGAAACTGTGTGTGGTCATCTAGTTGTCCTTCTGGATTGTGTGCTGGCCAGGTGGCCCTTTCCTTGTGGGAAGTCTTGAGTCTTTTTGCTGCGTTGATAATGAATATCTCCTCTCCCATCATCTAAAATGCTCTGAAGTGTTTTTTGAGAAAAGTGTTTAGGTTGGGTTTAGGTGTGGGTTTTTTTTTTTTCCCTCAGTTCTTCATCGCTTATGGTTGGCACCAAGTTATGTACCAGCTCGCAGTCTGTCTCTTGCAGTGCTGTTGTAGTTCTGTGATTCAAGGCAATAAGTTCTGAAAACCTCTTTCCTGCTCAACAGTGTTGTGTGTGCCCAGCTAACACCTGTGATTCCAGCAGAAAACCAGAAACATCATCATTGTATCTCGGGCTGATTGTCCACCTTCATCTGTGTGTCTTTCCTGCTTGATTATATTGTGTATCTCAACAGAGAGAGGATAACGTCTTAAAGCTGCTTTTTTTTCTTTCTTTTTTTTTTTTTTTACTGTTTCCTCAGGAATAGGTAGAGTTTTGTGCTATAAAGCTCCTTTACAGCCTGGTTTCTAATAGGAAAAGATCAAAGGTTTGCATGTTTACTACCGACTCTTCTATTGCTGCAGAATATTATTCTTGCCCTATATTTTTAAGCTACAACTTTCAAAACTGCAGGGTGTAAAGTGAAGCCTTTGTTCAACTTCCAGTTCAGATACATGACAGTTGAAGAATGGATGAAGATCCAGATATGGCAATAACAGCCATACATGAAATTACACTTACCAAGCACCTCTCTGCCTACTGATATACACCAAACCTTTACACAAACCCATGACGACCGAAAAAAATCTGACAACAATAATGTATTGCATTCCTTGCTCTCCTCTTCCCTTCTAAAATTACTACTTTTAAAAATAACCATAAGCACAGTGGTTTATTTATTGATCAGGTTAGAGCAATGCGTGTCAGATGTGTCTGTGCTTTCTGTGTACAGACAAGGGTGAAAAAGAGGATTATTGATTTTTGCAGAGGATCCAACCATCACTATAGCTTTGGGTTTTCCGAAGTGAAGATTGAAAATTTTCAAGAAAGCTAGAACCTTTTGTTTTATCAAAATGAATTGTTAATTAGTCCAAACAAGTGGGTTTTTTAATAGCCTTCTCTTTTTTTTTTTTTCCAGCTTTCTCAAGTCTTCCATCTGCATCTTTTGGAGTATTCCCTACATCAAATGGTTTTAGAATATTTTCCTTTTTAGCTTGAAGTTTGCAAAGATTATAATCTCCTGGTGTATTTTGTATCACTATCTAAGAAGAGGAAACCTTTACATATGTAACTTTTACATCACATATGGGTTAGTTCTTAGTGTCAAACATGGGTATTTTAAAAAATTTGGACTACCTGTTAAAAATAAGCCAGTGCTGCACCGATCTATGGGCTTTTTCCTTCCTCTGAAGTCGAGTACAGCTTGTACTTTTATCTGATTTAATTCTTTGGGAGATCTCTCTGCAGAGTCTGGCAGCTGACGCTTGGCTAAGTGACCAGGGCAAATACCTTTTTACATTAAATGATTTCTACATAAATTCACTGAGGAAACCTCCCTCATCCCCTTATCAGAGGATTTGCCTGTGATAAAAAACTCGTGTAGAGAGCGTCCAAGCTGACCATCCCATGTGTTTGCACCCGATGTTGATTTAGTCATTGATTGAATCCACCAGTTAATTGCCAAACTGATGTGTGTTTGGGGTGATGGCAATGTGCTGGAGTGGTGGTGTGGAGCGGCTGCTAATTTTCTGTGATGCCTGGGCTCTGCCAGAGCCTTCCAGCCTCTAGGTGATACCCATAGCAGACACTGGAGAACTGGTTCCACAGCTTCTCCACCTCCTGGAGCTGAGCCCTACACTGACCCGTGTTCCCTCACCGCTGCTGCTTCCCCAGTTCAAACAAACTACTTGTGTGGGTGATACTGTGATTCCAATGACTTTTCTCCTATTGTTTCTCCAACCCTCATGAAATTGCTTTGGTTGAGAAAGGAGCGGGGTTTACCTTCACCAGAAATGAGCTCTGCTTTCCGGGCCTGTGGCAGTAGTTCCTTTTGTGAACAAATCCCTTTTGTTTTGCACTCAAGTGACCCATTTAACTAGCTGGGTTTGATTTGTGTTTTGATGTTTACTTCCACACAAAGCAACAGCAGCAGTGGTATAAAACCACAGCGTCTGCCCGGTGTTAGAACTGCTTAGGTCTTGAGGCCTGGAGATCTTTGAATTCTAGGAAGTGATTAACTGTTCACAAATGATGCAGATATCACGAATGGTGTCAGCAGCAGGGTGCTGCTGGTGGAGTCGCCCCTGCTTCCCAGTACTGAACTGGAAGGTGAGGCTGGAGGAGCTAGTGAGGAGGGCACGGGCTGCAGGGGGGAGTGAGCAGTCTCTGAGTGAGTCGAAGGTTGTGGAGCATCTTCACTGTTCTGCTTGAGCCACTTCAGCCCTGCCCAGGAACAGCACTGACAACTCTATAAACCATGTGAGGGACAGCAGGGACAATACCGGGTTGTTTCACTTGTGAGTCTGGTGATGAAGAGGAGGCTGTAGCAGCCGGGGCTGTCCTCTATAGGGACACAAGGAAGCTGTAGCTTTATGGGGAGAGGAAGCCAAACCTGTTCTGCAGCAGACGTGTGTTTTACCTCCTGCCACCTTAGTGAGCTGGCAGGAGTGTCATCAGCTGGGTGACAGACTTGTTATTCCCCTCTGTCTCCTTGCGTCCTTCTCCCAGCTCCCGCACTGGTTCTCCCCCCTCTGTTCTCTCTCTTTCATACTTTCTTTTACCACAAGAAATAAAGCAGCTACACGCTTTAGAGGTGCCTTGGGCCATACTTAGAGGACCATAAGTCTGTCCACATCCCTGGTGCACACCCAGGAAGCCTAAAGCCAGCTAATTGGAAATGCTGGGCACGGGAATGCTTGTTAGGGCATGTGGCTGTGGCCCTGAATGCCTTTAAAGCACTGGCACCCTCTTTAACGTGGCCTGGATGCTGTTGGCTCTGCTCTCCCAGGCCCTCGGTTTACGGCTTAAATTCTCTGCATCCAGTGTTTACAGAAGGAGAAATAAGACTTTAATTTGCAGTAAAAGATTTACCTAGTACAGTCTGAGCTGAAGGAGCTCATGTTCCTGCTTCCTGCCAGCTGTCTCCTTCTGTTACGCTCCCTACCCTGGGTCATCTACACCCCAGGAGATGCCAGCAGGGAGCTGACATCTTGGTATTTGGGCATTGTTTGTGTTCAACAAGCTGGGCAAGGAAACAGGGATCAAGTGACCCTTGTGGTGCCTCCACACACAATGCAAAGATTCTAGTTTATAGGTAAAAACTGCAGGGATTTCCCCCCTCCCCCCCCCCCCCCCCCCCCCCCCCCCCCCCCCCCCCATTTTTCAGGGGCCGTATCATATATTCAGTGAGAGTTTCTAAAAATTACAGGAGGCATCTGGCATCTTTGTCTTCTCACTGGAAAGGAAGATTTTTCAACAAAGATGTCACTATAAGCTCCCGGACCCAAGGAAAAATCCCGAGAGCTACTTGAAGCAGTGAGAAATAAGCAGGGCAAAGAAAGCTGCCAATAATGAAGATTCAAGAAGATTAATTTCAGGCAAAGGTAATGTTTTCTGTTGTGGGATGTGACAACTTGGGAGTAGCATAAAAGATGCAGTAAATAATTGTTCCTCACTGGATTTATTTTATTTTTAATCATTGATGTCAGTGTCATGCAATAAATGAGTGGTATTATGTATTGGGACTTGGGGTGATTTTGCAAGGGACGAATGAAAAACATTGGGACTTGTTCCTCGTGGTTTTAGAACAAACAAAGGACTAGCCTTGAAATTCTGCAGATGCTTGAGTGATGCCGTGCAGATCTGGTCTGTAAAATTCAGTCATGTGTGTGTATATATAACTGTTTTGAAACTTGGTGCAGCATTTTAAGGAAGGAAGTCACTTAATATAATGAAAAATCACCCAGAGATTCATTCTTCACATTAGATTCCTGGACAGAATTTGTGGCATTTCCTGTAGAGTTAAAATGAGACTATACGTTCCTATTGTTTGTAGCTCAGAACTGCTCTTTTTTTAGGCATTGATGAATTAGTTCATATGGAGTGATGTTAAAAAATGATCATAAATAGGAGAATGGGAGCAGGTGTTTGATATGCAACACGTCTTCTTTTTGATGTTTGTTATGTGGAGTCAGGCTGAAATGAAAGTCATCAAGGGAACGCGATAGAAATAAAAGATGACAGAGAACTTGACACAAGCAAGGTTTGGCAAAGAAATTCTGAACTGCAAATAATAAAGCTGATATTCCTTCTGGTCTTGCAGGAAAGAAGGTAGCTTCATGCTAATGATATACTAATATCTGTTCTGAGGTAGTATTCTTCTTGAGCTTGCTCACACACAAGTATTTGTCATCTGGTTTCCCAAAACCTTCTTTGCAATTTTCCTCTGAAAATGAGGCTAGTTAAGCAAGATCTCTTAATCGTTACTGATTTCTAAGACAGAATTAATTATCTTAATTAATTAATTCTGCCCTATCCAAATTCATTGTGTCTTATTAGAGGTGCTCCAATCTTGAGCTCTTCTTTTTCTCCGTGTCTTTATTTTTTAAGTAAGGCTCTTTGCAGCCTACGAATAGCTTCTCTCAGAGACACAGATCACTGCACAGATCTTCTCAGAGTGACAAAATATAACAAGAAAGGAAAGAGTAATGAAGAGGTAAGTAAAACAATGAGCAGTTAATCCCAGAGAGAAAAGCTGGATCCAACTGGAAATAACCAAATTTGAAGAGTCTCAGTGCTGGAGTGGTGGGTGCTTAGTGTGCTTTGTGGAGATACGAAGCTGATGCAGCAGCTCTCACATTCAAAAGTTACAAGGAAATAGTGTGAGTTCAACTCTGATATGACCAGATCACAAATTTAAGGGCTTTAAATATAAATTTAAGATTTTAGTGTTAGATATTAATTTCATTTCAGATTCTTGCCCTAAATTTTACAGAAAGATAAGGAGAAACATTGGGGCTTTATTGCTTACTTAGAGTCAGTGGTATAGGGAATTTGTTTCGAAACTCTGTTGTGGTTTTTCAGCTTAGGGCTTTGTCTTGGTTTGAGGTTTTGTTTGTTTGTTTAGGAGGCAAAGAAAATCTTAGTACATGGTTCTGTGTAAGAGAAATGTCTCCCCGGAGATCACTGCACCAATACATTTAATCTCTAGAATTACACTGTTTTGTATGTTGTCACAGTGCATTGAGGCTGACAAATTACCTTGTCTGAGGCTTTATCCTGTGAAGACTTTTGAAAATATTGGTGAAGGCTAAGTGCAGCACCTTTTTCACAATGCACCCTGCCATTTGCCTGTTAATATCAGGCTTCCAGTTACAGCTTTGTGTGATGGTACAGGGGTACTTCAGCAAATAGCACAAGGGAGCCCTGGCTATACAAGGAAAACTAAATGCACAGGGTACAGAACTACAGCAGTGAGCAAAAACTCAGATGTGACGTAATCTCACCTGTAGGAATTAAGAAATGCAAATTCAGAAATGTACTTTTACTAGGCAAGTACTGTAATTGTAGCCAGAAAAGGTAACAGAGAGAAGAAAACTTTCTTAAAGAAAGTAAACCAGTGACTCAGAAAACAAGATAAATTTATTTTGGGTCATATCTAGAATTAGCGTAGTGCAGATAACCAAAAAATTATTCATTAGTAGTCTCGGGGAAAAAAAAAAATGCTCCCCGTGCAGACAGGAAACAAAGCACCAACGACGCGATTTGGCAGCGGTTGAATGTGTGAAGCCGTGCTCCGCGCTGTGCAAGAGAGGGCAGCGAGCTCGCCAAGCCACATTTAAACTGCTAGACAGAGGCTTCACTATCTGCAATACCAAGGGAAAGTATAAAGGTTAAAATATCAGGAAATACAGAGATTACCGAGAAGCATCCTTTGATTGATGTGGATGTATTTATTTACAGAGAAACTTACCAGGCGAGTAGCAAATAATGCCCTCGATCCATCTACAAACAAACCAAGTGCTACTGGAAGAGTACGCTTGGGTTTGGGCTTCTCTGTAGCAAAGCTGCAAAAAATGTTAATCTTTTGGAAAGAAAGCAAGTAACATCATCTGGGTAAGTTACTCCAAGAAGTAAACTGCTTATGTCATTCACTCCAGCAGAGATTTATGGAGTACTTATTGAAGAAAAAAAAAACAAAGAAAGATCATCTCTATTTCTGATTTAATGGAAGGATTTAAGGAAATAAACAGTATCCTTGTCCTGAAGTACATAAAGGTGGGTGACCAGCTTGGAAAACCATAGAAAACTCGGCCAAGATGCATGTTTGGCCAGGCCTAAACAATTTAAACAAAATACCCTACATGCAATGGAAGAAATATGATCTGATTTGGGGAAAAGCCATGATATTCTTACAGTTTGGTGCCAAAAATGAATACCAGCAATTTGTGCAGAGTGCTCCTTTACTGTGTTAACAACACTAGTAATGGGACAGAGGGGTTGGGAATGTCCCAGGTGACCTGATTTAAGGAATATATGGACCCGCACAGCTCAGTAGCTGTTGTATTAGAATGTCATCTACCATCAAAATTTGTATGACTGCGAGGGCAACAGAATGAATTATTTTAATGTCTCCTAGAAGGAGCCAACAAAGCAAAACTAAAATGTTTGAGGAATAAGTGCAACGTCATAGGTGGCAGAGCTGCTCATCACCAGAATCTATGACACAAGTCTGGAGAAGTCACCACAAAATCCCTTGTATCTGTAGCGCTTGTCATATTGTCATATGCTGCCTGCCCAATAGGGGAATTTAAGAACCAAGCAAATCTATGTCCTCAGTTCTAATAGAATAGGAATAAATATCAGTCAAGCCACAGCTGACCTAATTTCCAGGTAGAAGCTACTGTGAGTAAGCAAAGGAGTGGCACAAACTTTACCAGTGTTCACGCTTGTCCTTCTGACTGAAGAGAAGTTCATGTGTCCCAAAATCTCACTATGGATTGAGTGTCCGATGTAGCATCAGTTATGAAGTTACTGGAACCTTCAATAAATCCTATGTCAGAGAGTTCAGGAGCTGATTGCAAGACGTGTCAGAGCTGTTTGGAACGAGAAGAATGCCTCCAGACACAGTCAGATGCTGCTCACTGTGCAAACACAACTGTGATAGAGATCAGGGACTTGATGTCCAGTGAGATACACACATGGGGACGAGACACAAAATGAGGCAATGAAAATGCACAACTTCCAGCTCTACAACGGAACAAAGAGGGATGGATATGGATGAGTGGCTTAACTGGGGGAAAACACACCGAAGCTGAACGGAGCCATTTTAACTAGGGCTCTGTAGGGTTGACCTACTCTTTGCTCCCCAGCCTAGACAACCAAACACCCTGTGTGAATTTACCCACTTCTTTATCGCTGCAGATCTTTTTCCTGCTAACAATACAAGCATTCTTATTGTAGGCAGTTTCGCGGTGTGCTGGGAACTGGGTGAACTCCTGAGCTCCCAACCGGTGACTGGTACCAATGAAGTGATAAGGCATTTCAGCAGGCACAGCCTGCTAGCTCGTCCCACCACGTCACGACCAACAACATACTAATGATAAGTTAGCACTTACAATTTTAATTACACTATCTATGCCCCTCAGTGTGGTCTTAAGTTTATGGTAAGGTCCAGGACCGGTATGGGCAACAGAAGGATGAGCCAGGTAAAGGCTAGTAAGCAAAAGTCTACATGAAATCAGAAACAAAAGGCCTTGTCAGGACTATTTGCTCAGCATAAAAGAGACGGTTTTACTGGGAATGGAGAAGATGTCTCTGGGGCTGGGAGCTTCTTGAGTTGGTAGTTTCTCACTATGGCTTGGGGGCTGCTGGTCACACGAGGCACTAAACTATTCAACGTTCAGAGCACAGGAGCATCCGGTCCACACCTAGCCTGTCCTGAGGCACAAAGGTACAGGCTTTGATCCAATAAATCCCTGTCATGTGAGGGAGAAGAGGGCAGCATTGGGACTGCAGATGTGGTTGGTTATCCACTAAAGGTATGACACCTGAACGTGAGGTGTAATGCACCACAGCGTGCCCTCAGCCAGGGGCTGGCCAGAAAGGAAAGAAACACGGACACACTGGGTGACTACAGTGACCAGCTCAGAGCATTGCCTTCCCAGCAGGACAAACTGCAGGGCTGTCTCCTCTTTTCCTCCTGAAAGGCAGAGCTCTTTTGACTCTCCTGATGTTTTTTCCTTTTCTTTTTTTTTCCCAAACCTTTTTATACACCGAGTCTGAAACCTAGAAGACAAGTTTCCGCAACAGCAAAGGGGCGATGAGTCACAAAACAAAAACAAGGTGGTGTCGGCAAGAATGAGTGCTGGTGCTGGGTTGTATGTTTGTATGGAAAGACAGAGGGTTTGAAGGGCCTGTGAAACAATACTAACTGTAAGCAGAGTACAGGTTTTGAATTTGAGCTTGATAATTCAGATTGTGATTGGAGAAATAGCAAGGAAGAGCTTCCCGACAGAGTACTTTAATAAATACCAGCTTAATCGTATGTCTCTGTGGGAGTTAGGAAAAGCCCGGCCTGACTAACAGTGGAGGGATTCTGGGATCACTTAAAAACTTGCCATATCCAGCAATAGTTGATGTCAAGAAAAGAGAGCAGCTAAACTTTCGTTCTCTAGCACTCCTAATACATCTACAGCAGTGACCTTGAGATCATTGCCAGCCTTCATCAAGGCTACAGGACAGCAGATCATGAATCATAGTAGCACTTTCAGGGAATGCTTGATTTCACATTTCCTGTATGATTAGGAATGCCATCTAAAATTTAGCCTGTTACTGACTTTTTCTTTATATGCTCAGGTGTTAAACACAAAAGACACTAATCTGTACACTGGATGCATCCTAATAAAACAATATGGATAACGGAGTGGGGGCAGCGTAACATAGATCTTCTTTTCTTCAGGAAGTCTCCAATTGCCCATCCTCCCAGGTGCTCCATGTTCTAGACAGACTGAGTGCTGTTATGAACGGAGGCCTCCAATAGAAAAACAATTTTCTCTCTCTGTTGGTACCTGAGGCTTGAGACGGTACCAGCTACCTATGATGTTGTAGGTGGAAATGGTGAGTTGGGACAAAAGGTGGCAGGAGAGAAGTGTGAGATGGCAAGTGCAGAAGCAGAAAAACTAAAGGAAAACCTTTAGCAAATGAAAAAAAGGAAAATGAAGTCTGAACAATGGGGAAATGAGAAGCTAAAGTGGAAAGCATTTGGAGGAAATGATTCAGTGCACAGCAGACTGGGCAGCACTGGAATATACTGGCAGAACTGACTGAGGATGGTGGTCTAGAATAGTCAGGGTTGAAATGTACTTGAAAAAGTGGAATAAGAATTTTATGTGCTCCTGATCTGTATTATGCCTTCCCCATCCAGGCTAGCCCTTCTGCTGTCTCCCAGGAGGAGCTATGAACACACCTCTGTTTACATTATCTTTACAACCAGAAAAGAACATTGTAATTTTCCTCTGTTGGATTGCCTATGAATTTAAACAACATACTTCAGAACACTGACACGTCAAAACAAATGTTTTAATGGGCTTCAGAGTCTGGATGAATGTTATGACTCTTGGTGTCATTGGTATGAACTGGTACCATGGCTCTTCTAGCTTTGTCTCTGACAGGGGTTCCTGTTAAATGGACCCAGGCATTTATGTTAGCCATTCCTTTTCAGGGAATTCAGTGGCATTTCAGGAACTTGTCTTGGATATCAGAATGTATATTCATCTCCATGTGTGTTCCCTGGGACTCCTATTGGATGAAGCAGCCCAGCCTCCTGGTGGATTTCATAAACTAAGCAGCCTGAGGTGGTGTCAGTATTTAAATAAGAAGCCTTTATTTGGTCTATTTCTGTCTTAGGTGCCCTCTAATTATGCTAATATATCCTGTCTTTTAAATGGGAAATGTTATTGGGGCTCTAAAATGAGAGCCAGGTGTCTAAGGGTGCTCAGCTGATAACGTATGCCTGGTTTCATCCATACCTTTGCATGGTTTCATCCATACCTTCCCATTGCTACAGGCAGTGCTCAGCTTGGCTCAAGGAGATGCTTTTCTCCCTGCTTTGTACCTACAGCAATGCCCCCAGGTGGTGATGGCAGCATGCTCTGCATTGCCAGGGCATGCTGCGTGTCTGATGTCCTGGCTGCCTGTGGCCAAGGGACATTGCAGTCTTAATACAACTTTTTGGAGTCATGGCCACATTGCCCTGACAGACGCATGAGGTGATGTGATGTCCACCAAAGCCCTATGGTTTCTGGAGGACACGAGAGCCTCTCTGAGGGAGCCTGTCCTGCAGGCAGCAGAATGACTGCTTGCTCTCCAGCAAAAGGGGGATTACAGGCAGATCAGACAAGGAATTGGATGCTTCAGAGGAGCGTAATAGATAGCATCACTAATACTTGGGATAATAAGATTGTTAAAGTCAGAAAAGCCTTGACATTGAGGGTGAAGCAGCCAGGCCAATTTCCCCCTGCAGTGACTGCACCCTCTCACAACCTCTCTCCATCTAATGAAAGAGCAGGAGGACAGCAAGGGGACACCTGCACCCCATCTCTCTCCTGTGGGTTATGTCTCCTCTCCCCATCCCTTGGGGGAGGGATATGTGAAGGGATGTGGCTCTGGGTTTTGTGTTGGGAACTGAGCTTGAGGAGTAACAGATCCTCATGAGGGCCAGAGGCACCTGAGGAGGGAAAGGAGCCTGATGGGGTGGTGTAGCTTTTCCCTAGCATTTGGCTCACAATATGTTTGCCCCCATCCAGCAACACTAATAAAGAAAAAGTTACTGCTCCTCTAGCATCTCACTTCAGCCCCTGCTTCCACCATCTGTCACTCCTTTATTCCAAGCACAGGACTCATGTCAGCCCTGCCTGCCTCCCTTCCAACAGACATGAGGTCTGTCCACTCCTTCATGGGAGGGGTGCAAGTGTGCAGAAGGGCCACATTTTATGTGGCAATTACTTCTGAGGGGAAGGTCCCCTACAGTCAGCTCAGGAGACACCGCCTTCTGAGACCGTGTTGGGAGAAAACTGCCACAGCAAAAGCCTGAGAGAGGTGGCTTTACTTCTTCATCACCTGAGTCGTAAATATGTGTGTTTCTGTGCCTGACTGTAGACAAAAGCAGGCACTGACTTTGAGAGGGTGCTGCAGGCTGGAGCCATCCAGCTTCACTGCTCAGAAATCCCACCATCAAGAGGAGGTCTGGGCCACAGCAGAGTGAAGCTCGAGGAGATACATACTGGACACCCTCAAACTGGGTGCCACTTAAATTCTTTTGGGGCTGAGTTATAAATTAGAAATAATAAAAAAGTCTTTCCTTATCAAAGTTGACTAGGCTGTATCATCATCCACTAAGGTGTGGACAGACCTTCTATGCAAGACAGCACTAAATAAGACTATTTACTTAATATGTTATTATAGTAATGCTGTTACTTATGTACACAGTTTTGTCACCACAAATCATGTGGCAGTCTTAGATATGTCTTTTTCCCTCTGAGCAGGTAATGTGGAGTCTGTTTCCCTTTGGAACTGTTTTTCTCTTCTAGTTCTTACTACCCACACTGCCATTCTTCACCCTTGAGTCATAAATTAGTCTTTGTGGGGGGCAGTTCCTTTAGGTAACCTCTAATGCCCATAGTATTGCAGGAAAGCTTCACAGAATCACAGAATGATATGGGGTTGGAATGGAGCTCTGGAGATCATCTAGTCCAAACCCTCTGCCAAAGCAGGTCCCTTCCAACTTAGAGCAGGTTGCACAGGAACTTGTGCGGTGGGTTTTGAACGTCTCCAGACAAGGAGACTCCACCACCTCTCTGGGCAGCCTATTCCAGTGCTCTTGTGGTTGGTGATGGCATCCACAGAGATGGTTGGGTATTTTCATTTGAGGAGGAGCGGCCTCTGTGGGATGAAGGACAGCCTGGCTTCTACAAGAACAACTGACCCCATGAACCTCATGGGGTATATATCATTAAAAAAATTTGGAGTCCTCATAATTTTTTCTCCCCTTCAGCCAGAAACTTTTCCCTAACAGTATCTTTTAATAACATGCAGCCCAGGAGCATGAGGTAGTATCAACCCAGAGGACCAGCAGCTTTGGTGCTGCAAACCAAGGGAACTCAGTTTGCAGCAGAGCTCGGAGCTCACCTGAAGAAATAGCCCTCCAACAGTAGGGCTTGATTGCCCCATGCGAGTGACCTGAGGCCCAAAGTAAGTTTATTCCTTATGCAGTTTTGGGGAGCCACTAGTCTGCAACTCTCAGTTTGCTGAGACGGTACCCAACACCCTCCTGTGCTGCCTCTTGCTGCTGGTAAGAAGTGGAGCTCAAGCAGGTATCGTGCAAAATGCACGCGAAGGAGTAGGAACAAAATTAATTTTGTCTCCCTAAATGGTAATAAAAATGCCTTTATCACCCCAGTGCACCTGCTATAACATTATTTAATAACAGTAATTATTAAGTAAATTAAGTAAAATTAATAACAGTATTAAGACTGCGATTAGCACTTAATACTACTTGATAAATATGCCGATTAACTTAGGCAGCAGTAATCGATAATTGTGCAGATAAATAACAAATTTGACCAGTCACCAGTGTGAAACCATCACAAGGAAATAATACATTAATTCCACTTCCCATTTTGAGTTGGAATTTGGGCATCCCCTCCAAACACCATGCAAAAGTCTTCTTCCAACATTGCAGATACATTCTGGTATCTCAAAGGAGTCTGTGTTTCATTTTTGTGTGTGTGTGTTTATTGCTGAACTGAGGACAGAAACCTCATCTATTATTTGGGGGCAGAGGGCTGTGAAAAAGGGAAGAATACGATTAAAGTGTGGTCTGAAAATTTTAATGCCTTTTTTGATCAGGTTTTGATCAGGCTTTGAAGGAACAAGATTAAATGTAGGTTTTTCAAACCCAAACGACTCTGACAAATCCAAGTTGTAGAGTAGACACTTCAGGCACTTGAAGGCACTTCCCTGGGCTTGAGGACCCCGGGAATCCCGTAAAGCATCTGCAGAGGTTCCTCACAATTCCCCCTTGGTCCATCCTTAAGAATGGGGCCCACCGGGCATCTGTCAGGGATGGAGCTTGCTCTACGAGACAACCTGCTCTAGTAGGAGGTGTCCCTGCCCATGGCAGGGGGGTTGGAACTCGATGATCTTTAAGGTCCCTTCCAACTCTAACTGTTCTATGATTCTATGATCTTGTTCAGCCAGGCCCCAGGGGGTGTTTCCAAGCCTGCTGCTCGCTTTGCACTTCCCATTTTGAGGACTTGCATCCACGGGGCCCTCGAATGCAGCACACCCGCCCTCCAGCATCCTCCTTCCGCAAACTTATATTCTTAGGGTTAAATATTAGCCAGCAACAGCTCACATACATAGGACTTGGCATTATGACTTGAGTAAATGTATAATTACTGAAGGGAGTTTCCGAGGAAGGAGGTCTAAGCTGCACAAGCTCCTCGTGGGCCCCTCGGCCGGTCGCAGCGGGGGGCAGGGGATTTGAGGCTCACAGTTTTCATGAGATTCATGAGTCCTGCTGCCTCCTTTGCCCCCTGCCAAAGGCACCCGATGTACACTTGATCGTGAAAACTTGCTGGGTGAAGCCCTGAAGCCCTGTCAGGGACTCTGCTGCCGACCTTTGATTCAAGTTCCAACACTCAACAAGAAAATACTTAAAACCACACCGCTGAGAATGGAGGCACAGCTTTTACCAGGGAACTCAGGCAAGGGGTGCTGCTGAGAAGGGGAAGGAACAAGCTGCCTCCATCCCCTCCTCTCCCTCTCCCGGCAGAGCAACCAGCTCTGCCCACCATGCCCACATCAGGGAAGGGGCAGATGCTGAGAGCCCGACAAGGTGGATGGGTGGCTGCTGTACCAAGCAAAGCAGGGGTTTTAAAAGCCCTGGAGGGCTGGGTAAAACTGTTTTGATCCCAAAGGCAAAATAAGCGTGGCCATCCCTCCTGCTCAAGCCTCCTCTGTGTGATGGAGAGCCCACCTTGCCCACCCTGCTGCCTGCTGTGACCAGAGCACGGCTGGCCCAGAGGGACTGTCCCCAACGTCTGGTTTATTTGCTGTGAGTAGGACTCACACACTGACAAGTCTCCAAGAAATTAATTAGCCCTGGTCAGGTGCAGCAACCAGCCAGGAGGGTATTTTTCCCTTGGGAGTGTCACAGAATTAGCTCTCCTGGTCAGCTTATAATTAGATACTTGCACTTAACAGTATTCTTTCTGTTGGTTTTTTATAGTTTTGTCTCTTCTTTTTTAAACGTGAAAAATAATCACTCTTAAAATAAAATAATTTGTGGGAAAAAAAAAAACCAACCCAAACCCAACAACCCCAAAACACATTACCCTGGAAAGAGTGATCTATAAAAAGAGAAAATCCTTGCCATGGGGACGCCACAGTGGTGAGCCCAAGCCACAGAAAGCCCGGTCGCAGGCTTCCCTCTTCCGCAGCTCCTCAGAGGTTAACCAGGGGCGGCGAGCAAACAGCTTAAAGAAGGAGCCCGGCTTAGTGCCTTGGGTGTCTGGGGCTATCCCGGGGACCGGCAGCCCTAATGCCCTTCCAGCAGCCCCTCCCTCCCCTCCCAAAGGCGATGGTTGGCAAACAGAGCCAGCCCTCGCCTTCTCCCCATGCCGCCAGGAGCCTGCCGAAGAGGGTGTTTCGCTTCGTTCGGGCGCAGAGCCATGGCTATATAAACCCCGGAGCAGCGGGCCGGGAGGGTTGTTAAACACACCCAGACCTGGCCTCTCTTGGCAGCCTGGCGAGGTGCTGCCGGCCGTCCTGGCAGCTGAACCCCCCGGCATACGTTAGGACGGGAGCGACCTTCCCATGGGATCCCGCCTGCTGCTGCTGCTGCTGACGATGCTGCTGCTGATGCTCCTTCAGGCAGGTGAGTACCACCTCTCGGTCCTTCTCCCTCCCCAAGCCTTCCCCACCGACCCCGGGGCAGCCTCTCCCTGTGCTGTCTCCTCTGCCAGTCTCACAGCAGGTACCTCGGCGCGGTGTGGCCAAGTGAGGAAAGTAAAAGTGCTGCTTTTCAACTCTTTTTGACTTTGCAGCGAGGGGCTGTGTTAAGGGAGCCGCCTGCCCGCTTGGCTCCCCTGGCAGTTTACAGAGCTGTGGGCTGCGTAAACATGGGTCGTTTTCTCTTTGGATAGTTTTCTGCTGCAAAGTTGTTGTCTTCTACGTTTCCTCACAGAAATACCCTCTTTTTATACCAGTGACTGTGAAGTAAGCAATCTCCAATTCATCTCATTTTAAAATAATTAAAAAAAAAAACAACCCCACACCTTAATGTCTAAATGTTAAAATGATGTAAGTGTTAAAATGTCTGCTAACACAAAGCCTTTATGCACAGAGGCCACCCAACACTAAACTGGCAGGTCTGAGGTTAAACCTGCAGTATAGTTTGAAAATAAACACCCCAAATGTTGCTTTAGTCTATAGCAAAGGCAGGAAATAGTGTAAATTGCCAGGTCCACCCCAGCTTATCTCCCCACAGGTATGTTCTCCACTAAAACGCCCCGTTAGAAGTACAGCTACTGATAGGACGTGCTCCTAATGAGAGGTGAGGCTCCGTGTAGGCTGCTGTGGAGCCTTGGATTTTTTCAAGGCTCTCCAAGAAGCCACGTCGGCTTGGCTGCCCAGCATAGAAAAAGCACTTTATTTCAGTTCTTGGTCAAGTTATTATTATCTGTGCACCTGAATATTGCAATGTTCTTGCTGGGACTGACCTCTCAGCTGCAGTGACCCGCCGGCAGCCCCAAACTCAGCCAGCTTTCAAAGAACAAAACAGGAATGTCAGGGGCCTCCTGGATGCCCGTGTTATTTCAAGCTCTCGCAGAGCACAGAGCCTGAAGCATCATCTCTTGGGCTCAATTCCCTTTGGGGCTTTCTCTCCGCTTTCATGAGCAGCCCTGCACTGTAATTACAGTTCTTTGATCCTCAGAGATATCCCCAACAGAAGAATGGCCTTTTTTAATTCTGTGTGAGGTGCAGTTACTTTACACCAGCCTCAGCTCTTTTCAGGCAGCGGCCAGCAGGACCAAGTCTATCAGTCCTGGCTTAAGAGGTCAGTGAAATACAGTTAAAAATTTTTTTTAAAAAATTTAAAAAAAAAAGCAAGCTGCTCATCAGGAGGTCTGAATGCCTACAAGGAAGTTTTTGTCTACATTGGAACATTTTCAGGGTCTGCAAACTGCAACAGGTTGAAAAAAGCATGATTTTTAACCCAAAGTCCAGAGCAGGTCACTGCTTGCCCATTTCCCCCGGGGAGCCTGCGAGCTGAGCGAGCTGCCTCCTGGCTGTTTGGACAAGGGGAATAGGTTGTCTCTTTAGGCTCGAGTAACACCCGCCTAATGCGTTTTTAGCACGAAACCTGAACACTCAAACAGTGTTTAGGTGAGCAGTGTGGTTACTTTTACAGGAATGTGCATTTAATCCCCAAGGAATGCCCCAGGAAGCATAAGGAGGCTGTGCAAACCGCCCCCTCCCCACACCAGGATGGTTTGAGGCCCCCATCATTGGGGCAAAAACAGTGGAGGGAAGTGCTCATTCCTGCTGGGGGCTTGGGATGCAGAGAGGGAGCAAAGCCTTGTCCTTCACAGGGAGAGACCCTCCTTGTCCTTGTAGGGGGTTTGGATGAGGCTGGGAGAGCCAGGCAGGCCAGGAGATGCAGGGAGAGGCCCAAGGGATGGGATTAGAGGAGAGGTTTTAAAAGGAAAGCAACCGTTTTAATAATAGTCTTGAGTCCTCGGGTGGTTTAGAGGATTAATTAGCCCATGTTTGCATAGCAGTTGAAGAGGTCAAGCGTGCTGCAGCAGCCGGGGGCAGGCAGCAAAGCAACTTGGGTGGCAGGTTCCCAGATCCCAGGAGCCATCACCTTATCCCTGACAGCCTGTAAAGCCCCTCCACCCCACGCAGGCAGGCTTTTTTTTTTTTTTGGGTGGCACAAACAGATGGGTCGGGCAGTCACCTGCGAGGTCTGATGCTCCTGGTGAGTGGCTTTGCCACACAGGGTAGAGCAGTGCAAAGCCCACTCTGGTCCTTCACAGCAAAGGAAGGCAATAAATGCTCCCACCTGTTGCTATCATTACCGTTGTAAGCACCAACGTTTTCAGCTGAGGATGGCAGGGGTTTGAGTTTTAGGGGCAGGGTGCTCCTGGTTTCTGTAACAGTTACTGCAAGGTAGAACCTGAGCTTTCTAAGGAAGTTGCAAATACAATCCCATGGGAAATCACACCGAACCACAGAATGGTACGAAAGGTTGGAAGGGACCTTCAGAGATCATCTAGTCCAACCCCTTGCCAAAGTACAACACTCTTTGAAAGACTCGTTACTCAAAAAACTCCAGACCGGTTTGGGTGGCCACCCGCACATTTCAGCTGACACAGGGCTCCTCTTTTTATTTCTCCAAATTAATGCAGCTGACCTGATGTTATGATTTAAATGGAATGTAACGACGGAAGCAGACGGAAATGTAGCCAGCACTTTCAAACACTCAAATGAAAACTCTTATACATACATCTTGGCTAATGTAGGCACTCTACAAAAAAGACATTGAGGTGCTGGAGCGGGTCCAGAGAAGGGCAACGAAGCTGGTGAGG
>BJBW01018038.1:0-16416 GCA_004320125.1 Scolopax mira | reverse complement strand
GCTTTATAACTACCTGAAGGGGGGGTGTAGAGAGGTGGGAGTCGGTCTTGACTCCCAAGTCACAGGAGATAGGAGAAGGGGCAATGGCCTCAAGTTGCTCCAGGGGAGGTTTAGATTGGATATTAGGAAACATTTCTTCACAGAAAGGGTTATCGGGCATTGGAATGGGCTGCCCAGGGAAGCGGTTGAGGCACCATCCCTGGAGGTGGTCAAAAAATGGGTTGACGTAGTCCTTAGGAATATATGGTTTAGTGATTTTTGTCAGGGTTAGATTGATGGTTGGACTAGATGAAGGTCCCTTCCAACCTAGAAAATTCAATGATTCTATGATTCTCTATTCTTGTCAAAGTATATCTTAAGAGCTCAGGCACTTGTAGCTCTGCCTATATGCAAATTAATATTACTGTCAGCTCTTTGCCATCCAGAGAATGGGTTAAAATATGCTGAATAGTAGGGGAAACTTGGCTAATATAAGATAGCTTAGGCAACATTGAAACTTTTCTATAGAGCCCAGGTTAAGTCTGGTTGTGTGATTGCCCTCTGCTGCTTCCCGAGTCTCCTGGGACCACAGCATAGCTAGTAAGCTTTCCCAGGTTTGGGAGCTCTGGAGTGCAGGGAAGCCCAGCTGGCCCTGCAGGGTGCTGGGACAGGTCCCTCAAAGCTTAACAGCTCAGGGGCTCCATCATCTGCAAAACCGGGCATGCTGCTCCCAGGTGCAATATAGGGCAATCACACACCAGAGCTTAGTTAGTCTTGCTTCAACTGAACTCCCTCTGCAGAAATATCCTGCTTGTGTATTTCTGCCCCTGCCCCCTGGACATCCCAGCCTTCAGGTGAGGGCCCTGCAGAGTCCCCTTTGCAAGGTGAATGCCATGGCTAACCCCAGTGCTGAGGCTGCACCTGACCAACCAGCCAAGACCAAAGAAATCTGCCTTTAAAGACTTCAAGAAAATCAGTGCCAGGTGTGGTGAATCCCTGTGTGAGGCCATGTTCTGTCTTTGCAGTTTGGGAAGGTGCTTTGGGAAAACCCCACTCACTGCACACCCGAGGAATCATCGAACTGGCAGGAGCTATATCGTGTGGCACGGGACGGTCTCCATTGGCATATATTGGCTATGGATGCTACTGTGGACTGGGAGGACAAGGCTGGCCTAAAGATAAAACAGACTGGTAAGAATAATTTCAACTATGTGTCTGGAAGCAGTGCAGATCTCCCCAGCTTTCCCTATTCATATTCCTGTGACTCTGTGGACTTGTTACTGCCTTGTGGAGGGGGAACTTAGGATATGTGAACAGCATTGGGCAACTGTGAGTGAGGACCCATGTATCATTTGGGGTTTGAATGCGGGTTTAACCACCTTCTGGATGAGAGCAGAGCTCTTGGGACCTTGTACTATACGAGGTGGAGGGCAAAGGAGGAGCCAGGATATGATTTCCTGAAATAGCTGCAGGTTTATTCATAGAGAGCAAGCCCTGTCTGAAAAAAAAGGGAGTGAACAAAAGGTATTTGGAGGGTTATTTCACACAGGTCTTGAAAATGGCAGCATGGGAATATCCCTGGTTATCCTCTGGAAGAAATCCAGATCACTGCAAGGAGCAATCAAACCTGTTGCCTGTTGATTCACCCTGAATCAAGGAAGAACAACAATAGGGCAGAGCAACAGGGGCAACACCAGCACCCCTGTTCTTTGTTAGTGGGGAAGATACTGCATTTGTTATTCCCAAGACTAAAAGCAACGAGTCTAGGAGGTGTTGCAATCAAAGGTTTCTTTCATGTGCTCGCTGATTAGCATACGTGTAAATCTCGAGCATGGTGGACTCTGGTGTGCTCTGAGCCCCTTATTCGCAATCCTGTTTGGTTTTAAACCTCAAAGAGAGAACACAAAAGTCTGGCAGTTTACCTGCAGGCAGCAGCACGGGTGTTACTGATAAGCAAGCACTGCTTTTAGAAGGGGTGAAGGCAGCGTGCAACTCACTGGGAAGGAAACCAACCTTTCCAGGATATCCAGCTGTTGGAGACGTTTTGCATTGCTGCAAAACCAAACTTTTGCTGAATGGTCAGAAAAAAAGGAAAAAAAAAAAAAAAAAAGAAAAGGAGGAAAAGGTGCCAAAGACCAGCTCCCCAGTGGGGATAAAGGAGCAATCATCCCTTAAAACTAGTGGAGATACCTTCACTAACGCAGCGAGAATTTTCCCTCCCAAAGCCCTCTCTTCACATCCCTGGTTTGTACCTATAAAACATTTCATCTATGAAACGGTCAATATGGGACTTACAAATAATGAAAAACTGCCTACAAAGTGTCATAGCTTTCAGGTGCAGAGACTACTCTTAATTTTCAGTAATATTGCTTGACCTGCTTATCACCAACTACAGCAGTGTCTATAAATGTGTTTCTTATTTTGACAGCCCTTTACCAACTCTCATAACCAAGCCTTCAAAGTAAAACAGAACTTCACTAATTTGGAATATTTTTACTGAAGGGCTGAGTGGAGTCACCTAAAAGGTCCTTTTCCAGAGATACTGGGTGACCCCTAAGTTTAGGTGACTCTGGGAGATGCGAGTGGTCATAGTAATGCAAAGCAGAGATAGTAAAATATGGCCCTGTGTTCATCAGCCAGTGTTCCTGGTGCTGTGTGATTTCCATGGAATGTGGGTTTTATCCTAATGGCAGCAAAAGAGGACTCTGCAACTGAAAACGCCTCAAAATACCAGACAGTTTGTAAAAAAAGCAGCTTGATCCTTTAAGTGCATTTATTATTATTCCTTAGCTGCAATGCTTAGGAAAACAAACAAATTTTAAAAATAATTAAGAAAACCCCAAATCCAAACCAAACCAGAAAGGTTTTCAGTTAGGTTCTTAACAAAGGAAGAATTGACAATGCCCTACTAGATTTAGCCCTAAAAAATTCCATTTTTTTGTTTGCTAGAGGAATCTTCTGATTTCCATTACTGAGAATTACTGCAAAAATCAGTGTGGTTGAGTACCCCATGACTGTCAAAAGTGACCACGTTATTTTCCATATTTTCCATTCTAAAAACAAAAAAGAAGCAGAGTGGCAAAACTATTGGCTATGAATGACAAACCCTGTTTGAAATTACTCACCCCCTTGACGCTTCTAGGTTTGTAACCGAGACCCTTACAAGAGGAGTAATTTTCTTGTGAGTAATTCAGTCAATCTGTCTAGACAAGGCTAGAGTGATTCTAAGCACCTCTCTTTTGTGGGAAAAGGAAAAAACTCCATGGAGTGGGTAATCCTTTTATAAGGTTTATTCCACACACTGACTTTGATGCGGTGTTGTCAGTAATTACCTTCTCCCTTTTGTTCCACTCTCACAGCCCCATCCTTCAAGACATAATGGCATCTCTTCTGCATAAAGTCAATAGATTTGTTTCTCCTTCCCCTCTCTGCTCCCTGGGATTGCTTCAGCACCCGTTTTGTTCAAGCAGGACCTTGGGATTGTTTATCCTGGAGAAAAGGAGGCGGAAGGGAAACCTTATCACGGTCTACAACTACTTGAAAGGAGATTGTAGAGAGGTGGGGTTCGTCTCTTCTCCCAAGTAACAGGCGATAGGACAAGAGGAAATGGCCTGAAGCTGCCCCAGGGGAGGTTTAAATTGGATATTAGGAAAAATTTTTACACTGACAGGGTTATCAAACATTGGAACAGACTGTTCAGGGAAGTCTTTGAGTCACCATCCCTGGCAGTATTTAAAAGATGGGTAGACACAGGTGCTTAGAGATATGGTTTAGTGATGTTTTGTGTCAGTGTTAGGTTGAATTTTGAACTAGATGATCTGAAAGGTCCCTTCCAACCTAGGTGATCTTATTCTATGATTCTGTGAAGGTGCTCAGCATCTCCCTGAAAACCCTGAATGCAGGGAAAGGCAGGGTGGCATATATGGCTCATCTAAGTCCTGGCAAACTCATCGGGAAGGGTAAGATTTCCCCTCAGTTGCTGAGGTAAAACAGAACAAAAGCAGACACAGTGGTGGCTGTGCTGTTAACATAACACACACAGTGTGACAAATTCTTACCTGAATGGCATTTACTTAACAGCAGGGGTCTGGCCAGCTGATCCCTCCGGGCCAGACGGAGCTGGCTATAGCCATCAAGGCTGTCTCTTAGCCCAGACGTAATGAATAGGTTGATTACTAACTGGGTGGCACAGTTGTATTTGTTTTCCATACCTGTTGACCAGTGCCTTGTCATCTTGTTGACTGTTTACTTTGGTCTAAGGGAGCACTTGCATTATTAAAATATAATTAAAAGTGTAATACCACACGGTATAGGAAAGGATATTTCCAGACAGGAGGGGATCATCTGAAGGTGGTAAAGGACAGCGATAGGTTTCCTCAGTCTTTATTCCATGGCAGATCTTTCAGTGCACTGAAAGAGATGTTTGTAAAACATGATCTGAAGGATTCTCACTTTGTGTTGGTGTTAGCCACATGTCACCCCATTGCACTATGGGTATCATCAGGAGCAACTGGGGTAAGGGGAAGCAGAATTGTCCCCCATATTCTGTGGTCCTGCAGAATTTATCTATTAATCAGAATCCCTCTGATTCTGCCAAGCCAGCTAAGGAGCAGTGAGTTCTCACAGCTAGCTAGTACACCTCTCCGGTGCTCGTTTGCTTGTCCTTTCCTGATTCACAGACCACTCTTTGCTCACTCCAGGACCTGTTCTCACTTCTCTTACCTCTTTTTCTCTTCCTTCTCTCTGACTCTCCATGCAGAGCAATTTCATTCCCTTGGCATGTAGGCTCCTAACTTCTCCCTTTGCCAGTCTGCCTTGGCATTGTTCCTCCTCCATCACTGACACCAGTTTTACCAATTTGACTATTGATTGACTCCCCAGACCTCACAAACCCTACGATTCTGCCTGCACTCCCACTCAGCTCAGCCTGATTCATAGCTCTCCACCATGGCCTCTTGTGCTCTGTGTCCTATAGATGAGATGCCAATGATGGGCCTGCTCTACTACCTATCATCCCCCTGAGGACAGATGTTAGGTATGTCAAGTATGTTAGCCAGGGTGCTCTGGGCTACAGCCACTCCTCCAGATGACACAGGACGCAGTTGTGGCTCAGTGTCATAGCCCATCTCTGTTATGTCATGACCTATTGCATAGGGACTCAAACATTGGAGAAAGCTGAGACTTTCATACTTTCCACAAGACTGAAAATTTTTCTGTCCTTTGGCCTTTCACATTTAACCTCTTCAGGACAAGCTTAGGAGAGAGACATTACCAGGTCTGACCCGCAGCCTTACTGCTATCATGTCCATCATGTCTAACAGAACTGATTCGATGGGATGAATAAGGTCTTCTCAATTACAGCAACTGCGGTAACTCCTCATGGGAAAGCTTCTAGATATGTATATCCCATAGGGCTTAGTCCGATTCTAAAGTCCTTCAAAGAGCTGGCATGGAAGGAGGTACAAGTCTGCTACTGCTAACTTACATCTCTAGGTTTCCCAATGCAGTATTTTGGTCGTAATCATCACACAGGTTTCATCTTTGCAAGCTGAGAAAAAAAAGGCTTTTAGTTTGCAGACTTATATGTGGGATGAAATTGCTACTTTTAATGACTAAATTGAGAGCTCAGTCAGTAGGGAAAGCACACTGGACTAAATTCTGCCTACGTGTAATGACAGGGATTACATGAAGGATGAATTTGATCTGACTGGTCTGATTCTGCTGTCTCTTTCACATGATTCACCTGATCTACTTCCAGTGATTTTATTAGAATTTGCGTCAGTGGTGGACCATCTTCTTTACACTTGAAAAATCGTTGTTTTTTTTCCTGGGCTTATTACCTCATGGAGCCCACCAGCCCTCATATCCGTAAAACAATTTCTAAAAGTGCAAAATCCTCCGGCAGCAGAGGGTGGGGAAGCTTGTGATGTTCCTGGGCTCTTCAGCGAGGTACTAGCAGCTCCTGATGGGTCCCCAAAGAAGCTCCGCTTCCTGCACAAGAAATCTTTATCCTTCTTGCAGGCTTGTTCCAATTTTCCAGAGGGAAGTCTTCAACTGGATTTGGTCATCTATTGGCAATCAGCAGAGCCATACTCCCTTTTGGCCAGTTCATCAACCTCTCGAACAGATTCACATCTAGGACTCAAGAGCTTCTCTAAAAGCTGTCTGCTCTTCATTTACCACTATTATCAGCCTGCCTTGATGCTTCCCAGTTAGTAGAGCGGTTTCCCTGTAGAGTCACAGTGATCTTTCAGGGACAACTTCTGAAAATGCAGGAGGTGACTCTTCTCTGGCTCCAGCCTCTGACCTCACAGTGTCCTTTGAAACAACCTTTGTTACTTGGCAGAGGACCTCTCTAAGTGCTGAATCTTTTCTTTTGTATTTTGAGTCTCTAAATTACTGGAATAAAATTCAAGTAGGGTTCAAGTTTTCCATAAATTCTGAAGTAACTGACAGTGAGAATTTTCTCATTGACTAGTCTGTAGACAAAGGTCATCAGCTGAGCTAGTCACCCTCAGAGCCCTCTATGGTCAATGAAAAGCAATTGCACTTTCAAACACAATGTTTTTCACCTGTTAGATCACGATAGTATGATAATAACTGTGCCTCAGACACGCATAAAAGCAATGATGTTTAGATGTAAATGTTTACAGATATAGATGTTTACGTTTAGGGATCTGACATTAACTGATATGAATTCCACCATGGAGGCTGATGAGTTTGTAGTGAATCCTCAGAAACTGGATGGGCCAAAAAGCATGTGGCAGGTCCAGGTGAACTGAAAAGATGAAGCTACTTGGTGATGCTGTGGAAGGCAAAAAACATCCCAACTCCAAAGTCTGGGATGTGTCTAAGCCTAAGCTGGTGAGCTGCAGTCACACACCTCATAGAAAGCTTCAGCTCCTTTTCAGTGAGATTACCATGTGTTGACCCCATCTGCCTTTCTGAGGGCAAAAGCTCTGAGGAAAAAGCACAGTGGCCATGGGAGCAAATGTGGCATTAATGAATTCCTGAGCTGTGTGAACTTCCACACAGCTGCCAGGGCGCTTGGTTCATCAACAGAAGATTAACTGACCGGCTGGGGCAAACCTTGCTGTCGTGAGCGGTATGTGAGTGGAGTATGGGCAAACACCCCTGAGCAAAACATACTCCAGGATGCAGGAAAGACGCCCAAACTCTGCCTTGTGTTCTCTCCCAGGTGCTGCCACAGGCACGACTGCTGCTATGACAAGGCGGAGAAGGAAGGCTGCAGCCCCAAGGCACAGCGCTACCAGTGGGTGTGCGAGCAGAACACCGTGCGGTGCGGTAAGGAAATGCTCCCTCACCTTGGGGTCGTTTTCCTCCCTCCTCTGCAGGCACTAGGCTGACTGAAGAGCTTTATGGGCCTCAGAGGTATCTCTTTGTATGCTGAGCTGGTTTCAAAGCTGCTTTTGGCAACACCCGTTCTCCTCCAAGCTCTCTGCCCACCCTTTGCCTGGATCACCAGGCTTGATGGAGTTGGAAGGAAGGCTGGAGCCCCAACACCACCCATTTCAGGTAACCTGAGTCCTCCCCAGGCTGAAGACTGGGACTGCGGGCTATGGAGCCCACAAGTCATCTTTGTTTGGCAAGGATGCAGATGCCCCTCTGGAGGGTCTCCACTCCCTGGCATTAAGCATGCCTGCTCCTCGCTGACCTCTTCTCACAGCTGTGCAGTGATCTGCAGGGGTGGTCTTCCCATGGCAGTTTTGTCCCTCCCTCCCTCCAGCAGGACTGTTGACTTTTAAACTTACTGTTACCTACTGCTAGAGAAGAGCAATGCTATTTTGCATGGCTGCAAGACAGGTTAAATAGGGTGCCAGCCTCCATCTCTGCCCCGTGTGGGGCTCCAGCCTGAAGCCCAAGGGCTCCAGTGAGAATTCTGAAGCTTGCAGAATCAAATGCTCTCAAATGCCTCAGGCATACAGCAAGTGTAGGCTGTGCTCAGCTCTACAGCTGGTACCCAGTCAAGAAGGTCTTGAATTGCACAGTCACAGCCTCTCAGCTGCTCACACCAGTTTGTTTTGACATACACCAGATGACTTAAGTCTTAGAATCTGTCAGTTCTATTTCTAAGTCTCCAAAAAGTCCCTGATGGTAAAATCCATTGTAGAACACTTCAAAAGTTTGAAAAGAAACGTGTGAGAATAAAACTTGTCCTCATACCATCAAAGCCAGTATTGATATTGGACCCTGCACTTGGCCTTGTTGAACCTGATGAAATTCACACAGGCCCACTTCATGAGCTTGTTCAAGTCCCCCTGGGGGCCATCCTGACCCAAAGGAGTCAGTTACACCAGTCAGATTGGTTTTGTCTGCAAACTTCCTGATGGTGCACTATGTCATTGATGAAGATATTCAACAGTACTGGTCCTGATACAGACCCCTAAGGGTCATCACTTGTCACTGATCTCCATCTGGACATTGAGCCATTAACCACTACCCTCTGGATACAACCAATTCAACCAATTCTTCATCCACTGAACAGTCCACCCATCAAATCCATCTCTCTACAATTTAGAGAGAAGGATGTTGTGGGAGACTGCTTCAAAGGCCTGACAGAAATCCAGAGAGATGACTGATGCCTGATCCAATTCAAGCAAAAGGGATGAAGAAATTAAATTTCCAGGCATGCCTGCTGGGCCTAGGAAATTTCTGGTCCAGAAATTTCAGAAGCAGAACTGCTTGCACTGTCCTTTCTATGCAAGAGGAAATAAATGCCCGTTGCCTGGCACTATATCACAAACAGGGAAATTAAATAGAAACTCATTTTACTTTGGGCTTCTCCTCCTTCTGCTACTGTTAGGCAGTTTTGTTTGTGGAATGAAAAAAACTATGTCAAACCCATATTTTTCAGTCCAGGTATGCCATCATGCATAGGCAAATTCCATTCAGTAAATATCCGGAATATAGAAAAGACTGTAACTTGTGGGGGTTGGTCAAAAAAAATCATTCTGCTCTAACAGAAATGACTGCCAAGCCAGACTCTTGTACTCACATTAGATGGACAGTTGTTGGCACGGCGTAGGAAGAACTCTAGAAGCAGAGAGCAAGGAGAAAATCTGGCAGGACTGGTAGTTAAGAAAAAAATGGAATTAATGCTGAGTCCTCATCAGTAGGACCCTTGAAACACTTTCTACCGATAAACGTGATTCTTCAGACAAAGCTTAAAAAATATGGGCTCTTCCTATTTATCAGATACAGGGTTGACCTGGCAAAGTCTAGTGAAATCTGGAAGGACTCCTCTACTCATTGCAATTGATTTTGGGCTGAGGCCCATGTGCACTGGCATGAAGTTACACTTCAAATTTTGCCTAGTGCAGGGTTTGGTGGGTGTTAGACATTCCATAGTAGCAGCCTCAAATTAACAAGGCACTGTGCTTTGAAATAATATTAGCCCAACGGCTGCACTATAGCCATCCATAGGTGGAGTGGGGTTCGTTAACCCAAAATTGGTCATTTGCAATATAGCCACCTGAGCTAGTTGCTTTGATGTACCTTATGGTTCTTACCTAGGCACGTAGTCATATAATTGCATTATAAATAGTTCCATATGTATGATTTTGATCAGCTTCTTTAGCTGCTCACTCACAAAAATGAGGTACCTGACCCTGCCTCAGAGTTCCTTGGCTCCTCTGCCATGATCAGAGAGAGATGTAAGAGCAACTCATGGAGCATGAGTAAAGGATGCCCGGTGTGTTTTTTTATTCACCTGGTTTCTGAATGTTCCTCCAAGAGATTCTTCCTTTTAAAGCACCATCTTTTCTTTTGAAATCATACGGATTTGCAGAGGGGAGAGTTGGGAGGCAAATTCACTGACTGAGGGAAACCTGGATATTTTTAGCTCAGGCTAAACTAAAATAATTTTCTTTTTTAGCTTTGGCCACTGAACTAAACTCCCATTGTTCACACAGCTCTAGAAGCGGGGAGGGCTCTGCGCTGGGCAGATTTTTATAAGTATTGCCAATTTACATTTAGCTGCTACTTTCTGATGCTCTTGATGCTCTTGGTCACAGGTAAGGTCAGACCTGATGACAGAAACAGAACAGGGGAGGGTCAGATCTACACACAACACAACCTATTGGTCCTCCTCTCTTCCTGCTCCCACGGCCTCTCTTCCCTAAGAATTGATTTATTAGGGAGCCATTTCTCTTAAAACTGTTGCTCACCTTCATCTGATACATAATCTCTCATCCTCTGCTCACATTTTCTTTTGCAGATAACCTGACAGATCGATGTGAAAAAATGGTGTGCCTGTGTGATCAAGAAGCAGCCAAGTGTTGGGGAGCAGCTCCATACAACCCACACTTCATCCTCTGGCCAGACTTTTTATGTGGACAGACTCACCCCACCTGCCATTTCAGATATGGAGGGGCAGAATAGTCTTTTTAGGACCTTTCTTCGAACCCTTTGAATCTGAAGGTGCTGGAATAAAATTTTACCTCTTTTGCCAGAGCTAAGAATGGTGTGAGAGAATTTCTGTCAGTCCAGGGTTTATGGGGAGGAGGCACAGAGTAAAAGGTATGCTGAAGTGAGGAGAAGATCCTGCTCTGCTGCCTTTGCAGAAACAGAGGGTCTGGTCTGCAGCGTGGTGAGAACACATTACCCGTCACCAAATGGCTTTTTTGTCCTTTCACATTGCCTGACTTTCAGCTCCCACACATTTGCACATGATCTGGAAAATATGTAGAGACTTCTGCTGGACTGGCTTTTAAAAAAAAAAAAATAAATCCATCTCTGTGAAAAGATATGCTGGCCTTTGAAGACCCGAGGTAGGCCAGTCTGGAAGTAGAGCCATCCATTTTATTTTCCTGGATATGCAAGGAGGAGAGGGGACATCGAAGAGGGAGGATGCCTCCTTATTCCTGATTAGTGCTCAGGGAAGATCTGCTTCCTACCGAAAGGAAAAGCGGTGTCTGGGCCAGGGGAGGGCTCCATCCTTTCCTGGGGGTCTGTACATGCGTGTTTCTTAGCTTATATAGCCAGCTGTCTGAGCCCTCACGGGGCTGCACTCGTGTCCCCAGTGTCACAGCACTTTGCAAACTAATGCCTGGCTTACCTGCCAGACACACTTCAGAGCTGCTGGGCCGCTCTCCTGTGCGGGTGTTAGCATATCCCCCCGGTCACCAGCAACCTGGAAATCAGTTATTGTCACCTCAGGGAACCGAGGCTGCAGGTAACATTAGTCATGTAAGCAAGTCTTCCATCTCTCCTCCTTTTTAAGGGTACCAGAGGCTTTTATTGAATCACTACGTTTCCTCCTGGCAAGAGTAAACCAAAATCCCGTTCTTTCAGCCAAGGATAGCTATGTTCAAGCCTTTGCCTCTTTGTTACAAGCCTGTAGGCTGGAGCAAGCCAACAGGAGGAGAGCCTCTTTATGAGAGGGGCAGAGAGACAGAGCCACAGTTCCACCCCAGAAGCAATGCATTCCATTTCCTCAGGAAGGTGGTAGCATCTGGGGAGCTGGGGGTCTGGGTAGGTCAGGTTCCTTCTGTCTCTTCCGAAACACATCTGACAAACTTCGTGTATCACCTTTAAAATGACAGGGAAAGACCCAAAGTACCTCATTGGAGTCTGGGCTCAGAGATATGTAGCCAAATTAAGCAGGGCTTTGGCAAGTGATAATACAAATTCCTTTACAAAGGGCTCCTTGCTGCAGGAGGATGCTGAATATGCCACACTGGCTGTCAAAGCTGCAGGAAAAAGACACAGACTAATAAAAATAAAAATGCCAAAGACAACGCGTCCTGAGGCAAAAGCCTTTATTCCATCTGGAGCTCCATCTTCGGCTTAGAGGGCACCAGAACTTGTCCCACCTGTAGGTTTTTCATCTTCCAGCAACTCCTGTAGCGCTGCACCTCAAGCTACGCTGAGAATGAAGGAAAGGAGGGAGAAGCGTGTGAGCGATACAGGGTTAGCACAACACAATCAGAAATTCCGAGCCTTTCTGGCAAGTAAAGAGGTTGTGATCTTTGCAGAAGGTCTGCAAAGGGATGATGCTGTGTGGGTGCAGGTGCCCTTCTCAACAAGGTCTGGGAGACCCTCCCCGGTAAACAGGGGCAGGGCTCCTGGCCACGTCCTTGTCCCCACCAGGCTGGCCATCAGGTGGCGGCAGCGCTCCAGTGAATGGCAAGAGCAGCTCTTCCTCCATCCCTTCGGGGAGGGGATTTTTTATTTTTTTTTTATTTTTTTTTTTTCCCATCAGGCAGAGCAAGATGTTATAGTGGCGGGAGAAGAGGTGCAAAATCACAGGGCAAAAAGTCATCTGAGCTCGGTCGGAAAGGTAGACCACACCTTGGGTTGCACAAAACGGGAACTAAGTTTGTTTCAAAATCCATCCTTCAGTGTCAGTCTTCTCTAATTAGACAAGCTGACAGAGCTGGAAAAAGCAGGTGAGCTTTCAGGCACATCATCCTCTTCTTGGGTAATTTCTTTGGCTCACGTGTGATAAAAATGTCTAGTTTTCCCAACTCGATCAGCTGATCTAATAAAAGATATTATTGGGCTTGACGAACAAACCACACCTTCAACATACACTTGGGCTTTCTGGACACGAGCATTACAAGAATATGGATGAAAGCATGTAGTTCATGGGAGGAAGAACCATTCTTCAGCATAAACCTAAAAAAACCAAAGGAGACCCAGGATTTCATTAAAAGAAGAAGGAACATCTCATTGAGCAACTCTTTGCCCAAAGTGGGAATTAAAGAAGATTGTATTATTTTGTTTATAGGTAACTCATTAGGCCCATGGGTGAAGCTCTCGACAACATAAACAAAAAACTGTCTGAAAGAGATGAAATATAGAGCCAGCCCAGTTAGAGTTTCATCCACACTGGTTATTCCCCAAACCAGATCCTGTGTCCAACCAGAGGTAAGTAAATGCCTGATTTTTCCTTAAGTTAAAAAAAAGTACCTTTGGAAATAAGTGATCTGGTTCATCTTTCTATCAAGGGATTCCAGATTTTAGTTTGTGTTCCTTACCTTGGCGAGAGCCTTCTCTCATGCAGAGGACACACCTCCTCAGCTGTGGGGTTAAAACAATGATCAGAACCACTACACCTCCAAAACCAGCCGCCACAACCCCAATGATGGTTCCGATGGATTCCTCTATACCAAACAAGCCTGGGGAAGAAAGGAAGGTAGAGGGATGAAGGTAAGATGTCGTCCAGGCAAAACATATGCAATGTAGCCAGCACGTTTCCTTCAGTGGCTGCAGAAGAAGCTGCTTACTGTGATATTGATTATGCCGACGTCTTGTTTGACATGAAATCACAGGCTTCTACAAGGGAGAGAATTTATTTCACTATGGAGTTATTGATTTTTTCATTCCTAGGTAGGAAGCTTTCTGTGGATTTAGGGACTGGACAGCCCCCATCTCCTTAGTAATCTCCTTTAGCAACTGGATGCTATGGGGTGGCAAAAGATGCTGCTGCCTGAATTAATGAGACTCAAGTACGCATATTTTATTTTGAAATGGAAAAATATTTGGGCAGTTTAAAGAAAGTCATCAGTCTCCCTGTCCACCTTCAAAGCAGGCAGAGGGCAGGCAGAGCTCCACTGAAGTCCTTTGTATAATTTGTTGCTCTTGGGACTGTTGCATGGCAGAGATGGGATAATCCCATTTTCTTTGAGGTAAGAGCATGTTGGCTTTTTTAATCTGTCAGGACTGAAGGATGATCAAGGAAGAGCCTTTGGTCAGGTGGGTACAGTAGAATGGACTGTAGCAAGGGTTGTGGGAGGATCTGCCCTGTAGCAGAGAGACTGTCAGAGCAGGAGTGTCTCTTTAGAGAGAGGGAATGGCCTGGGCTATGGAGCAAGACTGATCTGATCAGATTTTAAGTGACTGCCTCATGCTCATGGTAGTCATTTTGCCACGTGACTCACCCAGGAAGGGTAATAAAAGAATGGTTTGAAAGCTGTCCAGTTCTATCTACAATCACAGTACAACCAGGCATTCATCATTATATATCTCTGTGTGGTTGTATTTAAGCTTCACTAGAAAATTTGGACAGTTTTGGTACCATACTCACACACAGATTTCCAAGCATCAGGCCACCCATTCACAGGAGTAGCTGCTGCTCTGTGCTACCTGGCTGAGTCAGACAGCAGCTCCCCAGCAAAGCAGCTATAGCTCATCAATTAAAACCCACCCCCCTCTTCCCTCATACAGGGAGGTATCCTATAGCTTAAACCCCTTTGTGGGGATGCTCATTTCATCAGGAAAGTGAGGGCAATGATGGTTCCTGCTGTAGAACCGTTCCTTACCCGACTTCGAAACACACATCATTAGCTTCCTGTAATGGACAGGTTAACAGAGTCAGCTAATTTCTCCTTTTAATTTTAGATAAGTTTTTGAACAGTCTGGATTTGTGGCACACAATACTTCTTTATGAATTATATTTCTCATATTCTCTTGTCCCTTTAATTCAGGCATAGTGCAGAAATGATCTATCTCATCTCCCCAGGAGCACAGAAAGGGAATTACACTGCCCAGGGTGCAGATGTTGCAAGAGTAACCCGTGCTACAGAGATGATGGGATCAAGCCAACGGGAGACCTCACCAGACACATGACCAAACCCTTTTTTTGCAGGGAGGGGACATGGTTTTCTTGCCTTGTTGGAGCTATGGTTCAAACCGAGTAGTTTTGCAAAAATTCATAAGGGAAGAACTAAGCTCCAAAGGGCACAGGCTTAGTGAATCTCAGTGAGCTAGAAGCTTTGGTAATGAGAAAGGGGGAAACGGCACATGCATAATTTACTCTTGACACAGAAGGTGCTATTTTTTGTTAATTGGATAATAAGATAATAAACCTTCTGGTGTGTTGATTTGTTGAGACTGAAATGTGTTCAGCCTACATAAAAAAGGAAAGCTGCTTTGACATTTCCAGCTGATAAAGGCAAAGCAAGTTATCTCCTTACTTAATATGCCTAGTGTCTATTTGTGAGACTAAGAAAACATAGCACGGCACTTTCAATGCTACTTTGATTTTAATGTTCATGAAGTTAAGCAGAAATTATATCATGTGATCCTCATGTTTATCATGGGATTACTTATATCATCGAGTTAAGGAATGAATATGCAAGTTTATGGGCTGGAGAGAAATAATGTTAAAAAAAAAAGGAATGTGGAGCTGTTCCCTGAGATGGGATCTCGGCACCTGTCACTCATGGGGGTTATGCCAAACAGAGCTGTGAGTATACCAGAGAACTTGTCTAACTGTTTCACTCTTGGCACTGACTTTGATTTTAGTGATAAAATTATTCCTTCTTTTTTTTGTTTGTAAATGCCTCTCCTTACAATATTACCTGTGTGGCTGTTTATAGAAGCAAACCAATCAAAAGTAGCTGGCCTTACAAAAAGAATGAAAAATGCTATGGAGCAATTACACTCCATGACACCAGGCCCTAACTGCTGGAGGCCAAACGGACCAATTTCCCTCTTTCTGCAAGTGTGTAAGCCAGCTTTAGAGAAGAAAGAGGAAGAAAAGAAGTAAATAACATCAAATATTACCCAGAGCCCTCCTGATCCTGAGCTTTGTGCCATCTCCTGTCACCACGTTCCCATCCGGAAGTGTAACCTCACAGAAATAAATACCATGGTCACTGATTGTCACATTGAGGATCACCAGGGAGGCATCCCCTTGGGACAAGTCTCCGCTTATGAAAACCCTGGAGTTATTTGGCAAGACGGTCACATTGTTTCCCAGCAGGTCCATCTGCCCCTTTTCATCTTCTTTGTACCACTTCACCTTCAGGTCTGTCAGGGAGGGATGTCGTGGACTGTTCAAGTAGCAATTTAAGACCACAGTTTCACCCTCTTTGGCCTTTTCCTTGGCTGGTGCTTGAGTCACCAAAAGGTGCCACGGCTCAGGTGTTGTCAACATCAAAGATTGTGCTGTCATATGAGCTACAGCTGCATTCTCCTTGCTTGCACTTCCACTACTAACGCCAACATCTGTACCAGGAAGAGAAAGAAGAGGGTTGAGGGTGACAGGATGATAAACTTTCTGGCTGCTCCTGACCTCTAAGCAGCACAAAGAACGGCCCCTGGAATTAAGACTTGAGGGTAGTCACTATTCTGATGATAGGGATGTTTTTCCTGAATCCTGCTTAGGTTACGTTCATGTGTACAGATATGTTTTTCCTCATATTTAGTTCCTTTCTATTGCCATGCTAGAGGAAAATTAATGCTATTGTCCAATGGCTTTGGGTGAAATTGAGAGTCCATTCAGCCACATTTCCACCTGGAACACTAACCTCTTTCTTCCCACCTGAAGAATTTCACTGAATTTCACTGAATTTTTTGGAGTTGGAAGGGACCATAGAGATCATCTAGTCCAACTCCCCTGCCAATGCAGGACCACCCAGAGCATGTCAGAGCATGCCTCTCAGGACTGCATCCAGACAGGTCTTGAAA
>BJBW01018037.1:0-10846 GCA_004320125.1 Scolopax mira | reverse complement strand
AAGGTCTCCCCGGAGCCTTCTCTTCTCCAGGCTGAACCCTCCCAACTCTCTCAGCCCCCCCTCCCAGCAGAGGGGCTCCAGCCCTCCCAGCATCTCTGGGGCCTCCTCTGACCCCTCTCCAACAGCTCCATGTCTTCTGCTGTTGGTGGCCCCAGAACTGGAGGCAGCACTGGGGGGGGGAGGTCTCCCCAGAGCAGAGGGGCAGAATCCTGGCCCAGGTTGTGGGGGGCTCACCGGGCTGCCAGCGTGTGTTGCTGGCCCATGCCCAGCCTTTCCCCCATCAGCCTGGTGGATGTCTGGGCCCACGGCGGCGGGGTCGTGTGGGGCACTGGACAGGATGACCTTCAAAGGCCAAATTATTCCAACAATTCCCACTCCAACTCTTCCAGGCATCGACGGTTCCGGATCGTCTCAGGAACGACACCTCCAGAAGGACCCTTTGCCTGGAGCTCAGGTCTATTTTTTTTTCAAGGCCCGCTCACGCCATAACACCCCCCTCAAGCCCCCACCCCTCTCCAACCACACCGAGCCCACGAAGTGGACTGGGAGGAGCTACAGTCCCACTCCGCCATGTTGAGGGAAGCTGGGTGGCAGGGGGAAAATGGCGCTTGGGAGAGGGATGGGGAGGATGGGGAATAGGGGGGGCCGCAGTGCAGGGGAGGGGTGGAAAGTGCGGGGGGAGAAGGGCTGTGGCAACTCCTACCTGCCCTCGGCACGCCATGTTGCCCGGGGCAGGCCCCACTCCCCGCCCGGGCCTAGCAGCAGCACATCCGGTGTTAGCCGGAAGTAGGCCGCGTGACGTAAAGAACACCGTGCGTGCCCTTTCCCCCTCTCCACTTCTAGTCGGAGCTCCGCCTCTCCCGGATATAGTCAGCGCCGACCGGAAGTGTAGGGGTGTCGGCGTCGCCATATTGACCGGTGCCACGTGATGGGAAGCAGTGCTTTCCATTGGTCTGTTCGGCGCGGTTTCCGGTGCGGGTTGTCCCGCCCCACCGTAGGCGGAGTTTTAGCTCCTAACTAATTATTTAGCGATTAAAGTCATTATCGGCCATCATGCTTGCGTTGAAGATTGCTAATTAGCTCTTTATCGTGAATTACGGGCGGGGGGGGGTGTCCGTGGGAGGTTTGTAAGGCGAGTTTTGTCACATTGCTAATTATTTAGCAGCAATAGTAGTTAATAGGAATCATATTGTATGCTAATGATAGCTAATTGGTTCTTTATGGTGAAGTTTGGGTAGAGGGGCTTGTTTGGGGGGGGAGGTTAAGGTGAGTTTTAATTTAGGGGGGCCCCTCCATGGGAGTTTTTAAGGTGATTTTTACGTCATTGCTATTTGATAGTGACAATCAGGAATCATGCTTTATGCCAATTGTTTCTTTAGGGTGAGTTGGGGGGGAGGGGCTGTCAATGGGGTGTTTTAAGATTAATTTTGCCTCATTGCTAATTATTTAGGAATTATTATTATTAGTAACGCCTGTCAGGGAGTTACAGAGAGCGAGAAAATGTCTCCCCTCGGTCTCCTTTCCTCTAGGCTGAAACCCCCCAGCTCCCTCAGCCGCTCTCTGTGCAAACACAGAACCCTTTTCCTCCTTTTCCTCCTCCACCAGGTTTTCCAGGTATTTTTCAGGTCAGGTTTATGTGGGTTGCTGAGATCTCTCCCTGTGGGGATGGTTTTGGATCATTCCCTGGTTATCACAGAGGCAGTGGAAAGGATCCAGTCACTCTCTCTTTCCCTCTACTCTGGGAATTGGGCCGTTTTCTCCTCTTTTTCTTTGTTGACACCCCTCCCTACACATCTCCTCTTTATCCCTGTGGCAGCAGGGTCATGACTGGGCACCAGTGGCTGGAGGCTGAAGTGTCCCCACAGTATTGACCCTCACCCCTGTCTCCACAGGAGATGGTATTCGATGGCTGCACCCTCTTTTTTCACATCTGCACCCCACTCAGTCCCTTCCTTGGTGCCCCCCAACAGCCTGATGCCACCCCCCAACTCAGCCTTCGGGGAGCAGCTGCTAGATAGACCTCAGGATTCAGTGTTTTCACGGAAAAGAGAGTATTTCCCAGTACCCCAGCCTCTCTGGAAGTGCAGCCCCTTCATGAGTAGCCCATTATTGGCGTGTGGCCATCCAACCTGGCAACTTGGAAGCCAAAACTTCTTCTAGTAAAGCCCGCTTCTAGACGGATGGGCTGGGAAAATCGTCAGCCCTGCCAAGGAGTAAGGCAGAGCTGATGCGTGGGCAGCAGTGGGGAGAGGAAGTACCCGACTGATGCGCATCCTGCAGGGATGAGCTGATATTTTCCCTCTTTCTGGGATTATGGGGCTGTGAGAGCGCGGTGTGAGCCCACACAAGGCTGTTTGCTCAGCAAACAACAGATTTGCACCTCGGAGAACCCTCCTCCCGCACACCCTGTCTCCCAACGCCACGGTTCAAAATTCCAGCCCTTGGATCTGGAGGAAACAAATCTATAATCATTCAAAGCTGCAAAATTCCAACTTTGGGGCAAAATGTGTGGGCAACTTTGCTGAATTGTTTGAAAATCTGCTGCAGTTATTCCAGGGTTAAAAAAAAAAAAAAAAAGTTGTAATACCTGCTTTTTAGGGCGTGGATTATGATTTCCATGAATAAGGCTTGGCCAGTATTTCTTTCCAAATGAGAGCTGGAAGTCAAGAGAGGTGGAAATTTTGATTGCCTTACCATAATGGTAGTTTTAATAAACTCCTTGTTTTTGAGGTTTTCTGTACTGGTTATATGCACCGGGTCATTACAGGAACATTCTGGCTACCTGTACCCTGTGAATACTGGGGTGAAAAGAATGGAAAAAGGCTTCTCTGTCCTGAATGTTTTTGGGAGGAAATTCCTTCATTTTAACCTCAATGAATTTTTTAAATATGCTTTCCCCAAAAGTTGACACACGAGTTACATACGTTCTGATTATTGAAGCCATTTTTAATTATTTGCTTATTTTGCAGAAAATAAAATTAGGATTGAAACAGGAATAGAGTAGAGTAGAAACGTTGCGTTGGAAGGGACCTACGACGATCATTTAGTCCAATTACCCGACCTTTCCAGGGCTGACCTTATCTCTCAGGGTTTAGAAACGCAATTCTTGCCCCCATTTTTTTTTGTTTGTTTTTTTTTAATTAAGTTTTTTTCCCCATCTGTTGGTTTTCTGGTGGTGCTTCCCCTTGTGACAAGGGCTGGCAGCCAGTTCCTTATTCAGCTGTTCCCCGCCGTGGTGTGGAGCCCCGGGGGGCTCGATGGAGGGTGACAAGTCCCCGCTCCCCAGGGAGCAGAGGAGTTTCAGCCCCGCAGACACTGCGAGGAGGTGTCTGGGGCCACTGGGCAATGGAAGGACACCCTTCCTCTTGGAGAACCTGGGCCTTGTGGGACGTTTAAGGATGAGGGGAAGAGGATGAGGAAGGGAATTTGCCCTTTCTACAAAGGTCAAGGTTATCTGTGCTTCCCTTCACCCACCTTGAGCTTCGTTATCTACAATTAGCTTCATTATCTACAATTAACTTCTTTATCCACTGGAAAAGCCTGTTCATGAGACCTTTGGTAAAAGGATGAAGCCCTGGGCTGGTTTCCTGCTGGACTTTCTTGGTCTCAGAAACAGCAAATACCCCCAGGGCTTGTTCCTGGAGCCGTCCATGGCCCCCAGACCTACCCTGCAGTGGGGTCCCTCTGGAGGGCCCCCCCCACTTTCACCTTCTGGGCTCTGCAGAACCTTTTGTTTGATCCTTCAAAGGCATCTGTGGCTCCGGTGAGGAAACTGGGTTGGCGGAGGAAACTGGGATGAACTGTGGGACCTGGAATGGGACCGGTGTCTTCTCCTACCCCCTGGGACTAAGCGCTGCAGGACAGAGCTGAAACCCCTGAGACACCAAGGAGAGACCTTCAGGTGTTGATGGGAAAGCCCTACCAGAGTCCCCCAGACTGTATGCAGGGGTCTTCTCTCATCTCACTGACCCGGGGACATTTAATTAATGTCCCCTGCCTGCCTGACCCCAGCTGCAGCTCCCTGAAGGACACCAGTGGTAGGAGAAGGGTGACATGTCCCACCAGTGTGCCCTGGAGCAGGCACCTCTTGGACCTGAGGAGCCTGAAGGACTTTCACCATCCCTCCTCTTCCTCCCCCCCCAGCCCTTGTGTCCTTGTCACATGAGAAGCAGGCATTGGGTGGCTTCTCTGAGAGTGGTGGCACTCACAGCAGTAAATTGGGGTGCCCATGGCCCCACGTGGCACCATGGTGGGATGGTGCCAGGCCGAGCGTGGTGGATTTGAAGTATTTTAGTTTATAGCCTTGGAAATACGTGATAATTACATGAGGATTCCCTGGAGAGCTGCATGTGTCCATGGAGGGTGGGGCATTGAGAAGAGGCTGGGAGAGCTGGGACTGGAGGAGAAGAGGTCGAGAAGATCCTGCTCTCACCTGATGGAGACCAAGGGGTGCCTGATGCCAGGGCGAGAGGGATGGGCAATGAACAGAAACATGTGAAATTTCCATTGAAACATCAGGAAACTTTTTCAGCCAGGGTGAGCGAGCGCTGGGACAGGCTGCCTGGAGAGGTGGTGGAGACCCTGTCCCTGGAGGGCTCTAAACCCCAACTGGACGTGGTCCTGAGCTCAACCAGTTCTAGGGCACGAGCAGAACTTGGACTAAATGATCTCCAGAGGTCCCTGCTGCCTCAATATTCCTGTCACCCTGTGATTCCTCACCACCACCAGATCCGGGACCCAGGAAACAGAAGGTAATTCAGGCAAAACAAACCGAGGACAAGGAGGACTATCCCACAACCTGTAATTATCCTGTACGGCATAGACCTGGACCACTCCATCATCTTCCTCTCTGCTTTGTGCCTCCTTATGTGATGCTCCACTCTCTCTTGCGTTAAGCAGGGCTCCAGGAACATGTCGTTGCTGTACCACTTGCCCCTGTTCGCCCGCACCACCCAGTAGACCATCTCCATCAGCCTGGCCACTTGCCGGTCCCGTTGGGCACCCACTGCTCTGTTGTTGAAGCCACAGTACCTTCTCCCACACTGCAGGATCAGGTCCTGGAGGTCTCCACTGCCGCAAGACTGCAGGTAATCCTTCAGCGACTTCCCCCCCAGGTCTTCCACGTGGGTGAGCAAGACGATGGTGTGCCTCAAAACATTGACCCCAAAGATGTCCTGCAGCCTCCGCACAGCCTCCTTGTCCTCCTTGAGGAACTGGCCCAGCCTGGTGACTAGCAGCAGCACGTGGGGGCCAGGGGAGGACAACCAGACGCAATGAGTGATTTCTTTGTAGGCTTCGCTGATGGTGGCTCTCGGGTTGAAAATGTCGGCCGTGTCGATGACCTCAATGTTCTTGCCACAGTAGTGCCCTTGGGCTTGGGCACAGCTGATGGTCCCCGGCTCAGTGGCCAACTTGGACTTGAACGCCCGTACCCCGAGGAGGGTGTTGCCGGTGGAGCTTTTCCCTGCCCCGCTCTTCCCCACCAGGAGAATCCTCAGCCCTGAGCCCTCACCATCCCAGGGAAACATGGGAATGGGGACCTGCTGGATGGTGACGGACACGCTGCAGGGACAACAAGCAGAGGGACACGACTCCTGTTAGTGCCACGGTGCTCCCTGTGCCAGGTCCCTGGGTCTGTCCCCCCCTGGAGACTGATACTACCCCTTGAGGACCCCTGGAGCTCTCTCTTCCTCCACCCGCACCCCCCTGGGGATTCCTGCTTGAGAAACCAGCTTTGTTCAGCGAGGAGAAACCAGCTTCTTCCCCACGTGGCTTCTTCTGGCTGCCCGGGCACGCCTGGTCCTCCTTCCTCCCCCCGAAAAAATACCTTCCAGCCAGTGTAAAGCCTCCTGCTGCCCCTCCAGCCCCCCCGTACCTTTGTTCCTTGCTGAGGCAGAGCTTCCCCCCTGCAGCCTTGGGGCTCATCCCTTCTCCTGGAGCGTCTCTGCCAACCCCTGGAGTGAGGCCACCCGGGGTCTTGTCCTGGGGTTTGGGCTCCTTTTTGGGGGAGCCGACAGAGAGCTGGAGGGTGGCAGAGACCATGTTGCCTTGGAGGCTCCTGGAGCCACCGTGCGCGGTGATGGCGGTGGCAACCTGCGGCCAAGTCCTGGCACCAAGACCCTTCACGGCACCGGCTTCTCCTCCCTCGGCTCGGGGGCTGCCAAAACGCTGCTGGGGGCTGCGGGTAGACAAGGGGGGTCTAAAAGGGAAGAGCCAGAACACGTGGCAGAGACGGGGAAGTCTCGTCAGACAGACACCCCCACAGCTTCCTGCCTGCTCCACCACTTGCCCTGGAGCCCGTCTCTCTGCGCCGACCACAAACCCCCAGCCCACGGCCCCACGTCTGACGTGATGATGAGAAGCAAAAGTTGTGGGGTGACCAGGACGTGCCATGATGCCTGGTTCACTCCCCGTCCCTCTGTGTCCCACCATCAGTGTCCCTTCCATGCTCTCGGTACCTCGTTGTGCCACCATTGGTGCCTGTGCCGTGCTCCTGGTACCCCTCATGTCACCATCTTTGTCCCTACCATGTTCCCGGTGCCACCATGGGCACCATCCTGGGCTGTCTGAGGTCACTGCAGCCCCGCTGTCCCTGGAGCCATATCCCAAGGGACGTGCAGCTCTGGGATGACACCCCGAGGGAGGGATGCTTGGTGCCCTGGTGGCCACCAGAGTGGGAGG
Organism: Scolopax mira; assembly: GCA_004320125.1. Lineage (NCBI taxonomy): Eukaryota > Metazoa > Chordata > Aves > Charadriiformes > Scolopacidae > Scolopax > Scolopax mira. The sequence continues at coordinate 4,165 of BJBW01018037.1, read as the reverse complement.
ATACAGGGGGACAATGCTGCCTCTGGGTCCCCACCTTTGCTTTGGGAGCACTTTGGGTTGGTGGAAGGTGGGTAACATGGCTCTACCAGGCGGCCACTGCCTGGGACCCGTGTCCCACTGTGGAGGAGACCATGGCTGGTGGCCCTGGATGATGGTCTTCATGGGGTCTGGTGTGTCACCCTCCAGAGACCAGCATGTTGGGGGGGGAAGTACTAAACTGTGGAGAAATGGGGAAGAAGAGGCTGAATTTCAGCCCCTGTTACTGGAAACGAAAGGGGTGGGAAGGAGAAAGTGAGACCTTGCCCCACGTGCGGTGACATCCCGCTGGGGCAGATGTCCCCTCCTGTGACACTGGGGGTTTTCCCCCAAAACCTCCCTGGGGACGCAGGTGTCTGTGAGCTCTGCAGCCGGGGAATGCCCCCCAGCCCCGTTCCCATCCACGCAGACGTGACGCACATCTTGTCTCCCCATGGCCTCCCTGACCTCCATGGCTCGTGGGGACACGCTGGCACCTTGCCTGGTCCCCCAGTACCCACCCAGGGGGTGGCACTGGTCACAGAGCTCCTGGAGCCGTGACAGCCGGTCTCGGTGAGGGGAATGGTTGGACTGGGGTATGGGGACATGGAGGAGTGGGTTACAGGGACATCAGGACATGGGGACAGTGGGTTTAAGGGACATCAGGACATGGTGAGATGGGGACAAGGGGACTCAGGGTCATCAGGGCCCAGGAGATGGGGACATGGGGTGTCGAGGACATTGGGACTCCGGATAGAGGGACAAGGGGACCAGAAACCAAGGGATCCAGTGACTAAGGCATCCCAAGGATCCAGACATTGAGGGCCACACAGTTCCAGGGACCCCAGGACATGGGGCTCCCCCCCAACATGGGGACAACCCGGGGGGGTGGGTGGTGCTGCCCTCGCCCTATAGCTATTGCTCAGCATCGATGAGGTCCCCTCTCTCTGCTCTTCTCCAGCTGACGAGGCCACCAAGTGGGAGAAGCCACATGTCCCCTCGCTGGCTGGTGGTCAAATACACGCTACCAGGAGGGTCTCCTGGGTCAGAGCTCTGCTCCCCCCGGAGGGGGGGGACACACACATGCTCCCCCTGGTCCCAGCGAGACGGAGACGGGGGGGTTTTCCAAGCTGAATTCATTTAATGATACACATGGAAGTACCTGCATTCCCACACAGCAGCGGCAGAGGAAGCGGTGGGGGGGGGACACGGGGCAGCGCAGGGGGGGGGGGGGCCCTGTGAAGACACCCACGGGGGGGGGCTTCTCCTCCAAGGGGACACTCAGGGCCAGCAACCCGCCAGGACGACCCTGTGCAGGGTGATGTGGGTTTGTGGGATATTTTTTTTGGGAAAAATATTCCTGGAAAAGGCATTTCTGCGGCTCCGGCTTGTCGTCACCCACGTGGAGCATCCTGTTGGGGTGTCACAAAGTGCCACCTGTCCCCCCCACCCCCCACCCCGCGGGGACACTCAGTCTGGATGCTCCTCCTGGACCCCGCGGCGTGGCACGAGGGGTGACACAAAGGTGCGGGGGGGGGTCTGTGGGAGGGAGCCCCGGCCCAGCTCCCTCGGGATCTGGCGGCGGGCGGGATGTCACCGTCACCGGGAGCCACGTGTGCTCGTCCCTGGCGCCGCAGAAAAGGGCAGTTTTTTCCCCATTCCGGCTCCGGTTCGGTGTCGGCACATCTCTGGAGCCGCCGGGTGCTCGCCATCTTCCTCCTCACCCCATCCCACCCCGGTGCACCCCGTCGTCCTCCGCATCATCCTTTGGCTCCTCACCAGGACCTCTGTGCCCCCCCGGGATGGGGGTCTCCATCCCGCCAGCCCCCCAGCCCCGTGGGGAAAGCGGGTGGGTTCATTGCGCTGAGGCAGGGGGATGCCGTGGGGAAACCTCCCTCCTCTTCCTCCTCCTCCTCCTCCTCCTCCTCCTCCATGGTCTCTTGCCCTGGCCCAGAGGGTTTAAGCCACGGCATGAAGGGGACGGGGGGCACCGGGGGAACCACGCATCCTCCTGGCCCCGGGGACTGGGGGGCCCAAGGCTCCCGGGACCGGCCTTGTGACCGTCAGGAGGAATAAAAACCCCAGCAGAAGGACGGGGGACGGGAAGCGGGTGAGGAAAACGGCCCGGGGGGGTTCCCAGGCTGAGCCGGGGCTACTGGCACCCCGTGGCTGCGTGCCAGTGGCTCGCTGTGCCGTGCCGTGCCCCGAAACCCCAGGGAACCATCTAGGGCCCCCCAAAATGCCCCCCGGGATGGCATTGCAGGAGGGAGCGTGGGTGCTCCCGCAGCGTCTCGGAGGGGAATCATAGAATCATGGAATGGTTTGGGTGGGAAAGGACCCTAAAGGCCATCGTGTGTCCCCCCGACACCATATGGACACCTCCCACCAGACTGGGTTGCCCCAAGCCCCCTCCGAGCTGGCCTTGAACCCCTCCAGGGATGGGGCAACCACAGCTTCTTGGGAAACCACTCGGGGGGGGGACCCCAAAAGCGGGGTGGGGGGTGAGGGGGATGGCACGGGCGAGAGGTGCCGAGGTGTCGGAGGGGTGAGACGTGGCCGGGGGAGCGGGGGTCTCAGGTGAGGGCGGCCTCGTCCCCGTGGGCGCACTGGTGGGCGGCGAGGTTGCCCTTCTGGGCCAAGCTCTGGCCGCAGCGGGGGCAGGCGGCGGGGGGGCTGTGGCCAGCGTGGGTGCGGCGGTGGCTCCTCAGGGAGCCCTTTTGGCCGAAGGTCTTGCCACAGTCGGGGCAGGAGAAGGATCGCTCGCCCCCGGGGCCGCTCCGGCAGGCGAAGGGACCACCGGTGGCCTCGTGGGGCTGCGGGGAACGGCTCCCCCCGGCTCGGACCTCCTCGGGGGTGGCGTGGGGGTCCTCCTCGGGGTGGGTGCGTTGGTGGTTGAGGAGGAAGCGCTGCTCTCGGAAGCGCTTCCCGCAGCGCTGGCAGGAGAAGGGCTTCTCGCCGCTGTGGATGCGCTGGTGGGTGAGGAGGTTCTGCTTGAGGCTGAAGCTCTTCTGGCAGACGCCGCACTGGTAGGGGCGCTCCCCGGTGTGGATGCGCTGGTGGATGATGAGGTTGTGCTTGAGGCTGAAGGCTTTGCCGCACTCGGCGCAGATGAAGGCGCGCTCGCCGGCGTGGTGCTTCTGGTGACGGGCCAGGCCGGGCTGGTGGCCGAAGCGTTCCCCGCAGAGGATGCACTTGAACTCCTTCTCCTCCTCTTCCTCCCCTTGGCTGTGGATCACCAGCGTCTTCTCGTCCCCCAGGCCCTCCTCGCCCCCCGGGAAGGCGAAGGGGTTCTCACCCGTGGGGGACGCCAGGTCCGTCATTTGGGGGGTGGTGGGGGGGGTGGTGGTCCCGCTGCCGGAGCTCAGGGCACCCGCATCCCTGGGTTGGGGGTGAGGAGGAAAAAGGGGGGGGATGCAATCAGGGATGGCAGCAGCTCCCAGCACCCCCCCCATGGTGGGGTTGGAGTGGCATCCCCAGGAACTGGTGGGCACCCCTGGGAACTGGTGGAAATACTGGGTGGCACCCCCAGGAACTGGTGGAAATGGGGTGGCACCCCCGGAAAGTGGTGGACATATGGGGTGGCAACCCTAGGAACTGGTGGAACTGGGATGGCAACCCTGGGAACTGGTGGAAATAGGGGGTGGCATCCCCAGGAACTGGTGGGCACCCCTGGGAACTGGTGGAAATATTGGGTGGCACTCCCAGGAACTGGTGGAAATGGGGTAGCACCCCTGGGAACTGGTGGAAATACTGGGTGGCACCCCTGGGAACTGGTGGAAATAGGGGCTGGCACCCCTGGGAAGTGGTGAACATATGGGGTGGCACACCCAGGAACTGGTAGGACTGGGGTGGCACCCCCGGGAAATGGTGGACATATGGGGTGGCAACTCTAGGAACTGGTGGAACTGGGATGGCAACCCTGGGAACTGGTGGAAATAGGGGGTGGCACCCCCAGGAACTGGTGGGGTTGGGGTGGCAACCCTGGGAACTGGTAGAAATGGGGTAGCACCCCTGGGAAGTGGTGGACATATGGGGTGGCACCCCCAGGAACTGGTGGGACTGGGGTGGCAACCCTGGGAACTGGTGGGGTTGGGGTGGCATCCCCGGGAAATGGTGGAAATGGGGTAGCACCCCTGGGAACTGGTGGAAA
>BJBW01018034.1:23140-41037 GCA_004320125.1 Scolopax mira | reverse complement strand
AGCCTTGGCCTGGGCTGCCCAGGGCAGGGGTTGAGGCCCCATCCCTGGAGGGATTTAAAAGCCGGGTTGACCTAGTGCTTAGAGACATGGGTTAGTGATGGTTTGGATCAGAGTGAGGTTGGACTGGATGATCTTGAAGGTTTCTTCTAACCTGGACAATTCTATGATTCTATGTTGCATGGGATGTCAATACACACACAGGTGCAGCACGTTGCAGAGGATGAGCCAGGTACATCCAGCCTGACTGTTCCATGAAAATGGGGTTATTTAGACCATCATCAACAGGAGCTGTCTTCCCCCAGCTTACCCCAAAAAGCTGCAGAGGCAAGTCTGGTCTTGAAGAGCTGCTCTCAGCCTCATCTCAAAGTAGAGCACAAATTTAATCAAAATTTACAGCGCATAAAAACTAAACTCATGAATACATCTTTGAGGGACGAGGACTAGAAGAAAACTCAAAGCAATCAGAGGAACAGACTTTTTTAGAAGCAATATAAAAAATAAATGATCTCCAAGGCCCTTCGCAATGAAAGCCTAACATGGGTTTACCTAAAACACATTAGGTCTGGTTAACCTAGAATTTTCCAGTTGATTTGTTTGATTTATAACTAAACAGATCAAGAACAGTAGCTGTTTTCTACACTAGCAAAGTTCTTGCCTGTAATCTTAATTGATGCAATGTTATATTGTGTACATATGGGCTCGGTTCCTGAAACAGCTGTACATTGTTCCTCTTTGCCAAGCAGCAAAACAGGTTCTCATCTTATAGACAATTGCACTGATATCGGTGGAATTAAAAGGAATCCTATTTCTTTTCTTGTTTCCAAGATGTTCAGGACAGAAGCTACTCAAAGTGCTGAAATACGAGCACTTGGAAATAAATATTTATGTTATACATTTTGTGTGTGTATTAAGAAAGAAGTACAAAGTTCTTGTTTTATGTAAACTCTACAGAGCTTAAAGAACACAGCGTAATATGTTAGCAACATTTTTTCCCCCAGAAGTTTAGGAAATGACTTAGCTTAATGACTGCTTGGGAAATGGCAAACCAGTCAAAGAGCAGCAGTTCTGTGGAAGAAAAACAGAAACAGGGGATTATTCTCTCCACCACCTTTCCTATCAAGTTTTACAGCCCTTCTTGTAGCTCAAAGGAATTTTTTGTTGCCTTTCCAAAAAAAAGGAAAAAAAAATAACTTTATCAAGTACCAAGCCGTTCACATCAGCCACCATCTACCACAAGCTGAAAACAGGAAACGTTCAACTCCTTGAATAATCCAAGAAGCTGAGTAGAAGGTTGTAACATCTATGTTTTTCTGGCCAGCCTGAGGGTTTCTGGCAACTGCTGACTCCAGCATTCCCAGACCTTTCTGACAAGGTTTATGGAAGAACAGTTTAGGCTCTCCTTTCCAGGGGACAGTCCTGCTTGAAGGACACCAAGGCCCTTCCTGCCCCAGTCAGTACCCACAGAGGTGGTGTTTGAAGGCCAGTTGGGAGGTGACACCTCAGTGCAGCACTCCAGATATGTCTTAGTGCCACCCCTACGTCCCTCGCTATTGCTCTAGAACTCTGCCCTTGCTCCTGTCCTGGTTTCACATTTGCTTTCTCATCCCTTCGAAATCTATAGGTCTGACAATTTCCTGCTCAAGACACATTTCTTTACAAAGACACTGGAATTATGTTCATTCTACAAATCGCATGAGTTACCACATCCTGCTGCAGACTGGCTTCGGTCAACCATCCAAGCATCACTCCAGAAAAATTCAGGGTGTTGTTGCAGGGTTTTTGGTTTGCATTTTGTTGGGGTTTTTTTCCCCCCAATATTACATAAAGTAATGTTCTTGCAAGTTCATAGAATGGTTCGAGTTGGAAGGGACCTTAAATATCACCCATTTCCACCCCCCTGCCCTGGGCAGGGACACCTCCCACCAGAGCAGGTTGCTCCAAGCCCCATCCAGCCTGGCCTTGAACCCCTCCAGGGATGGGGCAGCTACAAGTTGCAAAATAAACTTCAAAAATAAGCCAGACTTGTAAGTCAAAATGACAACAATCCCTACTGTAACGGCAACAGTTTTACTATTGGACTAAATTAGCCCGATAAATATTGAAATACTTGGAAACAAGCTTCCTACCAGTCACTCCTTTGGTAGAATAAGCTCAGACCAGGCTGGAAAGCCATGTAAGCTGTTCCCAGACAGTAAGACCACAACTGTGGCAGCTTCTAACACCTTTCCAGCAGCAGCTGTTGGAACTCAGAGAAAATCCTGCTTGCCAAGGACTAGGTTAGAGGCACTGCTCCCCGCCAGAGGCACCTTTCCAGCCCAATTTGGATTACTCCAACAAGTACCTCGTGGCTCCTGGCTTCAGAGCATCTGTAGTAATATTTGCATTTTCAACTTTCAGTGTCGCAAGTGGTTTCCCACCGATTTCTTCAGAGCTTCTTGTCAGTGAAAAGCTTGGCTGGCTTCACTCCGGAGGCAGGGGAGAGAGAATCAATCACCTCTCCCTTCAGCATGGAAACCCCAGCGTTTCGCAAGGCAAGCAAGCAGAAATTAAAAGCTGTGCTTTTTATCAAACAAGACCAGAATTCTCTCAAATGTCATGTAGAGGCCAAAGAACTTCCACATTTGTTTCTTTGCTCTCGCTTGCTGACACCAAACGTATTCAGCAACGGGGAAATAAAGCATTGACAAGCAAATTGAGCCTCAGCGTGGTGAAACCCTGTCCTGGTTTGAGGTAAAACAGAACTTATTTTCTGTTCAGTAATTTTACTTTTTCAACTTCTTCTAACTAACAAAACTCCAAAATTAACAGCATATTGTTCAGAAACTGCTCAGTCTCACAGTGATAAGACCTGATGATCCCAAGAAATTGTGGGCAGAGAGGCCCTTGCTTACACTTATTGCTTTAACAACCAAGGTCAGGCAAATTTGTTATTTGCCCCATTGGAGGGTCAACAAAAAAGCATCGAGGGGTCACACCTGTGGGGAGGAAGGGACAGGAGAGGTGACCCCAACCTGACCAACAGGGTATTCCATCCCATCTGCATCATGCTCAGTGTAAAAGCTGAGGGATAAAAGGGTCAACTCTCTTCCTTCAATGGCCAATGTCCAAGGAGGACCCTGTCTGTTCATCTGCCTTTGATCCCTATCTGAGCATCCCTGACTCTGGATCCAGAATCCAGCTCCTGTCCATCACCAAATCCAGCCTGGGACTTTCCCCTGTGCCTGCTGGTGATGTGATAATCACCCTGGGAGCTTGAGACACTTTTGTATATACTGTATACATTTTTTTTTCCTTTTTTTATTTTCCTTATTATTCTTTCATTATTTATTTATATTTTCATTAGTTTTTTCTAAACTCGTAAGTTGGTCTTTTTTTTCCTTTCCCCCCTTTTCCTTAGGGTGGGAGGGAGGGGCCACCTGTCATTCTGTTTGGACAATTCAGTCAAAACCATGGACAATTCAGTCAAAAACCATTTCCCTCCAGAAAGCAAGAAGTGTGCCTGTAAATCAGCTAACAGCTCCCATATTTATAACAGTAAGCCCCATCTTGGAAAGCTCTATCCTCTGATCATCTGCAGGTGCTTGCACATATCAGTTTATTATCTCCAAGCCTCACAAGGGCCATGTCCCTACGCAACAGCCACAGCTGCAACCACTATATCTGCTGCAGAGACATGTAACAGCACTTATGGTCCCTTTCCAAAGTCTAACAGCAACAAACTACTCTCAACAGCCCCACAGCAGGATTTGGCCTGAGAAGACTGTAGAATTGCTCCATGTTATCTGTGTGACACAGATTTATCCCTCTTCACTGAAGTGCCTGAGCAGCATTACCCACAGCTGATGGAGAAGGTTCAGCTGTGGGATCTTCCCAACTGTGAATGGGCCACCAGACCTTCAGAGATGTGTGCCCCTTGCTCTCCTGCTCACAACAGAGCAAGCTACTAAACTCATCTTTGTAGTTTAAGCCGCTCAAAGCAATGGAGGAGGAACCACTGCCCACATTCTGTCTTGCAGCTCTGCTAAGAGGCATCTGGAGACTCCAAACCCATGTGTGCTCAGCAGCCGTGGATGCAAGCCTAAAATCTCATGTCTGCATCTCTCTGCCATGCAGACATGTGTGACCCCAAGCATTGACTTCCCTGGCCACCTTGGTATTTGTTCACAGACCCTACTCTTGTATCCAACTAGCTTCAATTACACTGGTAAACAGAATATCTTGCTTTCAACATCAGGGTGCTCAGCAAAGTGATCTAGTACTTACATCCCAGCATGTAAACAAAGGCATCTCTGATGATACCGTGTACCTTAAAAAATTAATGGTGAAGTAGGACTTGAATGTGCACTGACATGAGGTTTTTTGTGTCCTTTGCATATTCTGACTTCATCAAGGCCAGTGGCAGCATCTTGTTAAGTTTCAGAGACTAGATGCTATGAAATGACTCCCAGAATTAGCAGAAAGGAATCCATGGGGCAGAGGAGCTCCTGGCAGCTCTCACTCAAGAGCAATCATCTCCCCTGGCATTAATTGCAGTGAAAAGTCACCAGAGCTAGGAAGGTGCATGATGTTCTAAAGATTCATATCACATAAAACAAAAAAAAAACATCCCACAATTTCTTTCAGACAGAACAAGGCTCTTGACTTTCTGAAAGCTTGACCACTTCAAGGGACCTTATTTCAGGAAACCATCTGATTACAAGAATAAAGCACGTCCCTAAAAGTCCTTCTGTTCACATTGAATTTAACTAGAAGCAGAAGCTGTCTGGCTTCAGGCAGGTGACACTCCACCACTCGACCTGCTTTAAGGTAGCTCATCCCTTCTGCAGCTCAGATCCCAAAGCACTAGCATCAGCTATTAGCTTTTTTAAATTTCTCTACAAGCAAAGCTGCTGGGGAGGACCATGCTCGAGACACATCTGTTGATTAAGCTCAGCCTGTGCTTTTTCCTCTCTGTTCTGGGCTTAGCTCAGACCAGACACGTTTCACAAGGGTTCCTTGATCAAAGGACACGTTGGCCACCCAACACCACATGGATGTTCACACTCCAAGGCTCTCTCTTAAATAAACTATTCTCCAAAGTAATTCAGGTGCCTTCATTTCACTTAGTACAAGTTACACAAAATGGCTTTTAGAGAAACCTAGCTTAATCCACTATGTTTATAAACAGCTTCTGGGCAACACCTGTTTCATCCCCGTAAACATTCTTTTACTCTTGGAGAAAAGTAATAAAAAAGCAGATCAAAGACATCGTTAACCAGCAGCTTACTAAATCAAGAATTCAAATCAATAGCATAGGCATAGCCTGACTCAAAAACCTATTTTAAAACTAAATTAAAAAGCAGTCGCGTTGCCAATTGACAAGATTAGAAAGGTTTCCCCAGAAATTGAGATTACAAACTAATGAACCATGCAGAGAGAAGATGGAGTTTGGGGGCCAGGAGGGGGAAACTTATGTGCATTTGCACCGTTGGTTTTTAACAAATATGGTTGCATCTCAATGACTCGGAGAAAGCATCACCATCTTAAAAAAAGGAGAAGTTTCCCAGATATTTTTCATTTCAACAAGTGCTTTGTACCAGCCTAAGGAAGCCCTCAGTGGGGTCAAACTCCAAACCAAGAGCAGCAGAGGGAGGTTAAAGTAACTGCAAGATTGGTTGCTTGAGCAAAGGGAGCAGCACGGGCTCCTCAAAGCCAGACCTTCATAGAATCATCTGGGCCGGAAGGGACCTTCAAAGGCCATCTAGTCCGACCCCCCCATAGTCAGCAGGGACACTCCCAACTAGACCAGGTTGCCCAAGGCCTCGTCGAGCCTCACCTTGAATGTCTCCAGGGAAGGGGCCTCAACCACCTCCCTGGGAACCTCTTCCAGTGCTCCACCACCCTCACTGGAAAGAGCTTCTTCCTAAGATCCAATCTAAATCTGCTTTTCTTCAGTTTAAACCCATTGCCCCTCGTCCTGTCACTGCAGGCCTTTGGAAACAGACCCTCCCCAGCCTTTCTGTAGCCCCCTCAGGTACTGGAAGGGGCTCTCCTCTGCCCCCCCTATCCCGTAGCCATGATGAGCAACCAACAACTCACAAGGAGCCAAGCCCAGGGATTATTTCACAGCCCATTTCAGGAAATGGGATGAAGTAAACAAAAAAAAAAAAAAAGAAGAAAAAAAGGAGGCAGGCTTTGCTGCTGCCCTGAGAAATGCAACCTAGCAACCTCCACACAATAAAGCACAAAGTGCCCAGCAAAAAGGGGAACGGTTTACAAACCTCTCCCTGCAGGGCTGGCGATGAGCAGCTCTTTTTATAGGGCTCATAACAAACTTAGCACTGGTGCTGATTGTTTTCATCCGCCCAGGTAGCACAATCTCAGCTTTTGGGGGTTTTTCATGTTTTGTTGTTTGGTTGTTTTGGTTTTTTTTCCTCCTAGGAAGAAATTGCTTAAAAACCAGGCTGGGAAGAAAGGAGCCAGAGCCAGCTTACCCCAACTATCTTAAAAAGGGCTGGTCCGAGACCAGAGCTACATGAAAAAAATAAGATCAATTCACAAATAAAATAGCTCCAAACCTCTCAAAGCCAAATATTTACTATTGCTGCCTGAGTGCACTTGAGTTTTTTCACCTCCCTTTGACTATTACTTGCTTTTTGAACAAGTAACACCCCCACCAGCCTGATACTTTCCTGCCCTTGCTCACAGGGCAGGTAATGGGCTGTTTTGCAGGAATATAAATCAATTCTTAAGCTGTTTGTCTTGGAGAAAATAAGTCTGCACAGTATGGCTCTTGGTATCTCACTGCGTTCATATGATGAACTCTAGTGGAAGTATCAGACCTCAGACATCAATATACCTTGCCCAACAAAAAAATATTGCACTGCACAGAGTCCCAGAATTCATCCCACCTACCTCAGAGACCTGCACAAGGGGGAAGAGGAGGAGGAAAAGGAAGATGTAGATGTTTGGGGAATGATAACAGCTCCTTGCAGAATCCATGGCCCCACACAAAGCAGATGGATGAGCCAGGGTAACCTGGTACAGACAGTACCCACACCAACAAGGTCTGTTTGGAATCATCTGATGCCAGGTCTTCTCATCAAGGTTCCATCAGCACTTTGATGGAGCATGAAGCAGCTTCAGGTCCAGCCAGAAACAGCAGATACAGGACAAACAGAGCAGCTACAGAACAGTCTGGAGGCTGACCTTAAATAAGCTCCTGGGCCCATGGGTGTGAGTGGAGGCCACAGGCAGGGCTCATTAGGGCCGTTAGTGCCCTCAGCTTTACAATGGACACCCTTGGTCCTGAGTGTCCTCATGGCCAGTATGTCCCCATACAACTTCAGGGCACCTGAACCATACCTGCTCCTCCCCATGTAAGAGATGGTGCAAGGGGAAGATCCCTCTGTGTTAAAACAGGAAGGAACAGAGTCTGTGCAGTTTTTTAAGCCCAAGAATTTAAAAAACACTAAGGAAGCACCCATCAGGTGGACATGGGTGGGTGTTTAGAAGATGTTACATGGTTGAATCTACCTCTGATCACTCTAATAAAAAGTGCTGCACACTGTTAGCGGAGAGTATCATCATCTGCTCCCAGAGAGCTCCAAAGTGCTGCAGAAGACATTCCTTCTAGGTTTCTCTGATATTTCCATGATTTCTGACGAAGGGGTCCCCTCCATCCTATTATGTACTCTTCATGATCTCCTGCTTCCCCTTCTGAAGTATCTGCATATTTTATCAGTGGGACTTTTTCTACTTGCTTCCAGGTCTTTCCTAAAACCTCCTGAAAAATAAGGGGCTGGAGTGGGTCCATAACTAAAGATCACGTGCAAAAAATGGGAAAGGAACAGATCCCTTAGGAAGTCTTCCCTTCCACCTTCCCATCCGCCCCAAGGGGACCAAATAGTGGGAAGAGAACTGGGAACTCCCCAGCCAGCCAAGAACTGTGCTGGGATATCCCCGAGATGGTGCAGCCATCTGCCCAGTTCAGACCCCAGTACAGTAGTCTCCAAGTCAAGAGGCTGGCCACTGGTATTGGCGTTCCCCCGGGTAAGGAGTGTCTGGGTGTCATTATTTCCACTAGACATTTTTGATGAGGATCTACACCTGGAAATCCCCTGAAAACACCCTTTGGGGCTTGCAGTCGATGGGCTTTGATGCAACAGCCCCTGTTGCCTTCATCCTGTTGTCATCTAGGTGAGTTCAGCCTCTGGGCAGGTTGACCACCTTTTGCCAAAGTCCACCTGGCAAGGTCCCTGCATGTCTCTCTGACCCTGGGGCACAGTGACCTGGTGACACTGACCCTCTTTGCTCTGCTCTCCTGCCAACAGGCTTTGGACCTGCCACATTAGCTCTTGCAGTCAGATTCCCCCCGTGGCAATTCAGTGGTGGCTGCTCACAACAGGCCAGTAGGGTGAGGACCACCTGGAGCATGAGGGTTGGGGACTAGAGTGAGTGGCTTGACATCCCACTTGTGCCCATAGAGCTTGCCACCAGGTCATTTCCAGGGGAACTAAACAGCAGCACAGTCTCCGAATAAGAAAGTGAAATGATGGAGAGATATTCGTGCCACTTTACATTAATTTAATTTATTAGAAGAGGATTTGTCCTGGCAGTTTGGGGAAATGGGAGATCATGCTTCTCTCAGGTGATGCATGAGGGTCTGGAGGAGCACCCAAGATCTCAGCAGGTCTATTTTTAGGACCATGCACCTGTCCATAGGCTTGCAAAGCCTCATTAGGTGTCTTTCCAAGACCACAAGAGCCCCTCTAGGGTTTGGGAGGAACATTTAGCAAATCTGAGGCCTTATAGAAGTGAAATTTGAGGTGAGTGAAAATTGAAAGTGAAGGTCCAGAAAAGAGGATCAGCTTGTGAGGCTTACTGTCAAAGCTTTTAATGCAACAGTGGAAATGCACTTTCTTCTCTTCCCACTTTGCCCTTTTCTTACTGAAAAGAGCGTTGCTCTGGGGCTGTTGGAGACTGCAGCTGCCAACCTGCAGGCGATGAGGGCAGAGACCGGGCAGCAGCACAGCAGGTCCAGCCTGTAGGGATCAACACGGGGACACCAACCAGCCCAGCAAGTCCAGGGAGCAGAGGAGGAACCTGGGGAGACTGTGCTCCAAGTCTCCATCAAGCAGGATGAAGCCCATGAGAAAAGATGCGTTGGGGGACGCCGGTGAAATCAATCTTTCACAAAGACTTTATTTCCCCTTCTTTTGGTCCAGCTGCGGGATGGATTCAAAGCTCACTGATGTTTATCCCATCACTTGAGCAGTACGTGGATGAAAGCACGTGGGGTGTGGGTAACCATGCAGTGATGCTGGGCAGCAGTGCCTTTGCCTAGACCCACAGCCACCGTGTCCTATAGTCACTATATATCCTATAGTGGACAAATACAACACCACCGAGCAACAGGCAAAGCCATCTGCCCCTCATTTTCATGATCAGCTGCAGGAATATAAACCACCTGATGTCTTCTGCTTTTTCACCCATTCTCCCAGAGACAGAAGCAAGAACTGGGCGTGGAGGAAGAGAAACCAGGTGAAAACAGGCACCAAAACCCACCATTTCTGCACTAACAAACCCAGGGCAGGTTATTTTTTTCTCTCCTGGCAGAGAAGTTGCTGCAGAGAGCCTCACATCAGAGTGGGATTTGTTTCGGAGTCACACATCAAAGTCTGAGCTAGGTATTAAATCTCCCACGTAACTGATGGAGTTAAATAAATACCATCAGAGGGAGATTAATGTCACAGTAAGGCAGTGCCCAAGATAAGCAGCACACGGTGTCCTCCAAAGACACCTCTCACTTTCTGCTGCCTTTAGAAGGATCCGGGATGGTTGGTTTAGTCTAGACACTTGATTTAGGAACCTAGAGATAAATCCCATCCCTGCTGACTTTCCAGCCACATGACTGCTCTACCTGCCCATTGCTATCTTGTCGTGGGGATGAGATTATAACAGAGGAGATCAAGAAATGACACCAAGACACCTTCCATGCAGATTTCAAGTGGCAGCTCAGGATCTCATCCCCGATAGCACAGGCAGTGGATAAACTCCCTTCCTTGGGACCACTGGAAAAATCTCTACCAAGTGACTATCACGTCATTTTGCCTCTCAGACTTCCTGGTGGGTAGAAATGAGCTGCCTACAGGAAAGTAAGTTGCAGCTTCCCACAGCCCAGTCCTGGAAGGACTGAGCAGCCAAGTCTAAATAAGCAAACCTGCCAAAATTCAGTTCCAGTTTGAGGCCTCCTTATCAGCGGGGTCTTTTTCACAAGCTCTTTCTGTTTGCCTTTCCCCTCTCTGGGTAGTGTGTTTATCTGCAACCAGCAAACACCCTGGGACCTTATTTTCAGGACTTAGACCCTCAAATGCAACTTTGCTCTTTGAAATCGCTCATTTTTCCCCACCTTGGCGAAAGTCCTGTCCAGCAGGACTTCCATCCATCTTTTACTCTCGAGCACAAGTCCCCCAGGTTCATGGATGGCAGGAGGAGAAGGTGATGCAGGCAGAATCTCCCAAGTAGTGGGGTCACAGCCTATGGGTCCATCTTGAGCAGCTGACTCAAGGATAAGGCCAATGGTCATCACTCAAAAGGAAACCATCAAATGAAAAGCTGACAGACCAACAAGATAGACAAGAATAAAGAGGAGAAAAGGCTCCAAAATAAATACAGGATATTTGTCCATAGAGACCATCAGAGGACCAAGTGGAGACAACTTGTATGGGAAAACTATAGCTAGACTTTGCCCAGGTAGCACACAGCTAGTTCTGCCCTGCTTTTCAGGTCACAATAGTGGCCTGAAAGTCCAGAGGTGATGCAGAGCTAGAAGATGTGCCCTTAAAAATGCCATAACACACAACCTGTTGGGTTTTGGTCCCACTGCAATAAGCAAATAATTTCCATAACAACATTAATGCCTCTCAGATCTTGTACAGACAGGAAGGGTGTGATGTGCCCTGCTCTCCCCACACCTTTTTGGCAAAAAGACTTCACAAGACCCTAAATCACCCCGTCACCGCCTCGTAGGGACTTTGGCCCTTTGCAGTTTTATAGTGCCTTTAGGAACCAGCTGAACTCAGCAAATCAGAGAGCTCAGGCATGGGGGAAAAAATGCCTGGTTGGTGGGCCAAGGAGTTAGCAGGCTGTGGAGCACGACCAGCAAAGCACCCCTCTCCTAAACCCTTTCCCACGCTGTTTTTGGGGGATAATGATGTTCACCATCCCACCCTTCGGCAGCTCTCCCCATCCCCCTCCAGTAACTTGAGCCTCTGGGCTGCAAATCCCAGTCTCTAACTAAAAGGATGGAAAAGCAGTTCCCCCCCCCCGCCCTCTCTTTTCTTTTTAAAACAACCCTTTCCACCCTTTTCCCCCTTCTGATGGGAAGAGATAGTTCACCAAAGGACCGAGAGACTTTCTAAGCACCCCCCCTCCCAGAATCAAGGCAAACTGATGATTTCTCCACCCCGCAATGCTTTGGGCAGCTCTTTTTTTTTTTTTGCAGCTTTTTTCTCCCGTCCTGCCGGTCTTTGGCAAACCTCAGCCGATTTCCAAACCCTCTGTGGCTGCTGGGTGGGGGGAGGGATGGTGCAAAAGTTTAATTATTTGCTTTTCCTTGGGTGTGTAAGGCGGGGATAAGGAGAAGGTTGGGCCCCATCGCCTGGCGCTGCAAATCTTGCCCACTTTTGTTGTCTAGTCCATCTCCCACCCACATCCCCCCCCCCCTTCCTTCCCTGTTTCCCACACAAGCTCCCAGAGCCCACCATGAGTCTGGTTTCGGGATACATTTTCCTGCTTTGCTTTTCCTTCGTGAGCACGGCAAAAGGTAAGAGCTATCGGGCTGCTTTGGGTCCAGGGGTACAACAGGGTCAGGGTACCCCAAGAGGTGAAGCTGCTCATCCCAGTGCACAAAGAGCCTCCCCAGGGGCTCACCGTAAAGCAACATCTCCCCAGAGAACCCCAGTCTCCAGCTGGGGAGGGAAGAGCTATTGCCACGACTGCAAATGGCCTGAGCATCTCCCAAGTTGGGCAAATTTGGGGGGGATTATAAAAGTCCTCCCCGGGTGGGGGGGCAGGGAGGAAAACTGGAGAGCTGTGACTTTCTAAACCACACGTGGTGTAGAATGATAGAAACTCAATCTGACTCACCGAGGAAAGCCCCGGGGAGGGAGCTGGATTTCCATCAATTCCTTTAATTTGTTACTATAACAGAAATAGCCAAACTATAAAACATTTCAGAAGCCCAGCAAGTGCATCAGATTTGCAGGAGAATTTCCAGCGACTTCAGAAAATAGATTAGACTGGTTATGGCACGGCAAAGGCAACCCTTCCCCCTGCAATCATATCTGTATATGGACAAGAGAATAAACACTCCAAAATAATTCAAAAACTCCAAATAATTCAAGATAAATTGTAAGGAGTTTTGATCTAAAGCTGCCCCAACAGCTTGATTTTGCTCCGTCACCAAGTCAGTGATTTAATTAAGAATTGGCAGTTTCAATTGGAAATACACGATGTGAAGAATGCAGCCTGTCTTCTCCCCTAAATAAAAATGCCAGCATTGCCCCAGTTAATGCACAACTCTGGAAGGACACTTCAAGACATTCCTCCTGTGTTTGGGCACTCTCAGGAAACTTTGTTTCAGGATTAAAGTGTGTTTGTCTGGCAGTTTGGAAAAGTCCTGGAGTCCCCAAGGGGAGTTCTGGCCATCGTTTCTAAGGCAGGATGGGAAACACAAGCAGAAATCAGTTGTCACACGAAAAAACAACCAAACCACAGGCACAGATCATTCCCCATGAAAGCCATCCCACGTTCTGCCCCAAAACACCTCAGCTATTCCTACTACCAGGCATCAAAATGAGACTTCCAGGAGGCAAAGTGATGCAGGTCACGAGCATCCCCTCCAGTCCAGGTCCTCTCCAGGATGGGGAATGCTGGCTGCAGAGAGAAGAAGGACTGAGGTCCATGACTGTATGCCTTCAACATTTTCATCTTTCCTCAGGGAATTTGCAGCTCCTTTCTTTCCAGCCTGGGACCCTGTATCAGTACCGCTATTCCCTAGATGTCCAGCTGGACTACACGTCCACGCCATCCCCACAGGGAGCCTGGCTGGGGGCTGAGGCCTTGGTCCAGCTGAAGCAGCTCTGGAAGGACCAAGGTGGGGAAGAGCTGCTCCAGGTGCAGGTGAGTGAGGTGGTAAAGCCATTGGAGCCAGGTACTCCTCCTGGGAGCAGGGATGCTGTCTTTCCTTACCCCCTTTCCCTTTTTAACCCAAGCCACCTGAAAAACAACCTCTGTGACCAAGAGGCCACCACCTGCAGGTCAAACGCACAGCAGCCTGAGAGCAGACATGCACAGTCACTGCTTTCTCCCATCTTCTGCTCTCACAGATCCGTGAGCTGAAAGCCCAACAAAAGCCAGAAGACAGGAACGGTCAACCTGAGGAAATTTCACTGAGCCAGAAGACACAGGTGGAGCTCCAGAAGGCGGTGTTCATCTCCTGGAACAGCGGGAAGGTCAGCTAGACACCTCCTAGGCTTGCTGATGCCACCCACAGAGCACACCTGCCCACATCCCAAATTTTCCCTGCTACAAAGCTCTTACAAACTCCTCCTCCACCTCTGATTTCGTATCAGAGCACAGGGAACCGGGCAGAGTGGCAAATTTAGGAATATATGGTCTCCCACAAGGTCCAGCTAGATGGACCTGGGATGGTAACCCTAGATGGACCTTCATCCTTCAAAGGGGCTGCAGGCTCAGCTGGAGCTGCAGCATCCCATGTTAGAAGGACTTCAGTACTAACCATAGGATATAAGCTCCTTTCTGACTTCCTCCTCTAAGATTTTGGAAAACCAGGGGGGCGAGGGCAGTGTTGGAAAGGAAATTTTGTGGGCATGCATCCACAGAGCTCGTGCTATTGAGGGATGTCCTCCTTGTGAAAAATCTTCAAGTATCTCCAGGGTGTTGCTTAGGGGTGATGCCTTTCAGCAGGGAAGGCAGCAGAGAAGCTACAGAGCCCCCCTCCAGAGTTGTCCCCACAGTCAGACACCTTTCTCTTGCTCCCCCCCCAACCAGGTCAAAGCCCTCTATGGGGATGAAACAGAAAACATCCTGATCTCAAACCTGAAGCGAGGCATCATCAGTCTCCTCCAGCTCCAGCCCCACACTGGCACCACGGTGGCGGTAAGGTGCAGAGCCAGTTTCTAGTTTATTGATGATTTTTCTATTTATTTGTTTGTCCTTTGTGTCTGTTCTCTACACAGATCATTTCAGTCAGGCTCAATCGAAGCCAATCACCCTTAACCGTGGTCATTTACATCTCTGTTTCAGGAGGACATCTCCGGGAGCTGCCAAGTCACATACACCATGTCCAACCATTCCATCATGAAGATGAAAGATCTTCTCAGCTGCACAAAGCCAAACCCCAGATTCACCTCCGTAAACAAAGTAAGTCTATTGCTCTCATGGTGGTGGGCTCAACTTATATCAAGTACATCAGGGCTATCCCCAAAGTCTTTCTGCAGGTGGGCTTTGACTCCCACTGCCATCTGGCTTCAGCTTCTATACCAGCCTGGGACGGGTCTCCAGCTCTTAGACCCATACCCAATGTGGGATGCACCAACGTATCTCAGGAGGAGCATATCGTTTTGAGGTGGGTAGGAGAAGACAAGACATCCTGGGTCATCCCATCCCAATCCTTGTTATCACTTCTGACCTCTCAGCTTGGGAAGGTGGAGATACAGAAACGTTTTCTAAACCTCAGACTCATCAGATTGGGGGTTAGGAGGGACAGGACCAAAGGTGACTGGAGAAGTCAATCAAAGCAATAGCCTGTGTTCAGCCCTGACATGAATGGATGAAACTCTGTGGGTCTTAATGAAGTTATACCTGCCATGATTAAGATTGGTGGGTTTTTTAAAAATATCTAATTGTACTGAATTCAATATAAGAATGAACATCTCCACACATTGAGCCCACAGGCTTTGGCAGGGACTGCTACAGCTGGCAGTCAGACTCTGAATGTTCATATAATAAAAGTTTTCGGGGGTATAAATTGTGGCAAACTTACCCAAGGAAGTAACAAACCCTGCATAGCACATTTTTGGCAATAAGGTTTTCCTACAAGGCTGCCCCAGACCTTGCCCGTGTCCGTGGCTGTGACCACAAAATAACGATGCCACCAAGTCCTGTAAAAGGCAAAGTCTATGGATAAAAAAAACCTCTCTATTAAAATAGTGATATTAATATTAAGCTTAGTATTTGCTGTCAAAAAGCACCGCTTGGCACAAGGTTCACCTCTTCCCCCTTCTCCACGACCTGCCACGTGAAAGCCCAGCTGCTCCCATAACATCTCCTGGCGTGACCAGCGCTCTCCTCACCAGGGCTGGGAGATGAGGCAGAATCCAGCAAGTGTGTCCTTTCTTTTGGAAGGAAAAAAGCTGGAGAGCTTCCCCAAAGTTCACCACGCAGCACAGCGAGGAAGCTGAGCACTTTTTGACCAGAGCTTGGTGGAAATTGCTGTTGCTTAGCTTTCTCTTTCTCTTGGAGAAAGTCCTTGCTGATGCTCCTCAGCCATTGAAGGCCACACCTCTCCCCACGACGTGCAGCTGCGTTGGGGCAGACCTAGCACTGTCCAATGGACCTGAAGGAAGGGCGATGCTTTGGGAGGCAACTATTTCCAGTTCACAGCCTCCAGGCAGGACCTGGCAGGAGCATCTTCCTCCTCCTTCTGCTGCCCTTTACTGCTGTGGCAGCACCAGGGTGACACCACCTTGTAATGAAAGGGAAAGCCCACATGGTGTCACCAGTCCATCTCCCCATGGCTGAAAGCTTCCCCACGCTGTGGTCCTCCCCTGGTGCTGCCTTCTCTCACACCTGGGAGGAGGTTGGGCTCTTCTGGATTTTCCTTTCCTACATTTTGCAAGCAAAGTAGGTGACTTTGTGGACTGGAAAGGTCGTTTGCTGCTGATAGAGAGGAGGTTGCACCGTTTCTACTTGCTTTTCCTCTTTCAAGATTTTTGGAGTCCAGTGGCAGCCCACCAGCAGAAGCCAGTATGTGGTGAAAGACAACCTCCTCCAGTCGGTGTTGGCAGAGGAAAGCCACGTGGTGTCTCCAGCTCTGAGGTCCACCACTGGCATCAAAATCAGTTCAAGGTTAGTGCTGATGCCCCCCCGCTGCCTGAATCGGGCAACCCTGTGTGGGATGAAGGTGCATCTGTTGGACTTTGTGTCGGCTCCACCTCCTGGTGCATGTAGCAAGGAGGATGGGTTATAGCACCTGGGCATGTCATGGAGGGAACACCAGACTCCTTTTGACACCTCCTCTTTCTCCAAACCTGCATGAACCCAACCAGCCTCTGAGCCAGGGAGGGTGTAAATTACAAGGTGCTTCCCAAAGGCTTCTTCTCTCCCCACAGGCAGCAGCTCCATCTGGTGTCTCCTCCAATGCCCACCCCGGCAGAGGTGGCTGGACAAAGCCTTGAGGACGTGCTGGCAGGAACAGAGGGACAGCACCAGCCCCTGGGCATGTCCAGCCTGCCCTTCAGGAGGCTCTGCACCCATTGCCCATCGGTCAGTGATGCCACCCACCCCCAAAACTCACTTCATGCTCTTCCCCCAAGCTGGGCACCCAGCCGGGCTGGAGAATTTGGGGTTAAAACCGTGGTGATCCATTTGGAGGGGCTGGTTACCCAGTTGAGGCAGGATGCAACCCCAGGAATACTGTAGAGCAGCAGCCCGATCTTGTATTCCTCCTCAATAGTATCTAATGTTGCTACCTGTGGTGGGACAGCCCCCTCTGTCCCCCCAAGACACAACCTGGTGCATGGCTGGCACAACCAGTTGGGTTAAAAATGCCACAGGTCTGAGGTCAGGAAACATTCCCACCACAGGCCAGACAGGCAAGGACAAAGAGGGTGCTATTCCTTCCTCCTCAAGTTCTCCAGGCTTTTCACCAAGGAAATCTGGAATCGCAATGACTTTCAGGGACCGGTGATGCTCAACACGTTCTCCTCCTCTTTTCCTGCCACATTTCACAAACTGGAGCATTTGGGCTTCAGCACAAACCCTCAGCATCATGGGTAGGAAGCTGCAGTAGATGCCTGCAGCCAATTGCATGACCCCCCAAGGGCACCTCCCACTCCTAAATGCCTCCTGAGTATAAACATTATCCCATGATTCAAGATCAGAGGGAAAAGAGGCTAAATTCCACTTAACAAACCTCACCTTTGCAGCTGAGAGCCTACCTGAAGGCTTTTGACAGCCAGAAGGTCAAAGTGGACACCTCGAAGGCGGCAACCATGTGGCGGTTCCAGAGGTTCATCCAGATGCTCCGCAGCGCCAAGAAGAGAGATGTTCTGCAGCTGCTGCGGAGAGCACCCGAGGAGATGCTGTGAGAATCCCAGGAGCTATCTTGCCAAAATTGGGTTTCTGTGCATGTAGAGCCCTGACATGACCCTAGATTCCTGGCCCTGGCAACTAGGATCATTTGTTTCTGGTCTATATCTGGTCCAGGCAGCTGTCCTGACCACTTCAAATGTACTCTGATTTTTCTAAAGGCCTTTTCTCTACAAATGATACATGGTTTTTAGGGTTTGTTGTTTTTTGGCTGGTTCTGGAAAAGAGCAAAAGGTCCAGCAAGGCTTTCTGCAAATAATCATTGGAGGTCTGTTATTTACAGACCATCCACCCATGGCTGTAACATCCACCCCTTGTCCATGTAGGCACTAGGGCCTCTCTGCAGTGAAATACCTAGACATGGGTGAGCAAGAGTCCACCTTCTAGGTGGTTTTTTAACCCATGAATTGAAGATCCCATGACTTTTAAAGCAAGAGGAAAGCACGGAGAAAAGAAAGGGGGATAAGGAGCTGCAGAGGGTACCTCATTTCTTCTCTAGCTCTATCAGTGGGTCATGCCAC